>CAJUYG010005896.1:0-13019 GCA_910591675.1 Galerucella calmariensis
AAAAATATGTTTTCATCAATTACACCGCAGATTTATTGGGTGATGTTACTTTCAAACAAATTATTCAAGATTTTTACTGTGGTCCGATTAATATAATTACTTTCTTTGAGAAACCATCAATTCCTTGTCATTCTATTATTAGCTGAAAATCACAGAAATTATATCAAAATTTTCATTGAGAGCTGTAAATAGTTTGGCAATTTATTCTAATCTCCGACAATTTACGTTTTGTTCTTATTCTAGGAGCTTTATTAATAGCATTTAGCTTACGTAGTGTAAGTACGAAAATATCCAAATGGCATATATATTTTGTTCACTCATCCCAAGTTCATCAAGTTCATACATGCAAAATAACCTCCTCCTCAACACTTTCGAAAATTGAACGTTCTTATTTTTATCTAGTTTTTATAGTGAACTAGTCTATTTAAATTCCTTATTGTAAAATCATGTCGTTAGTAACAGTAACAATTATTATTAGAATAAGATTAATTTTTTATTTAAAGAGTTTGGCAACGCCTCAGCGACCTTGTATTCGAAATGGTCAAGTAAATGTGAATTAAAGTAACGAAATTAGTTTTTTCCGGACTATGTTTTAGTAGACATGCATGAACATTTTTTATTTTCTTGATCCAGAAAAATGGCATACTTAACAAAAGCTCTGATGATGTATAATAGTATAGAAAAATTCAAACTTCTTGATGTGTCTCTATTTTTAACACGCTTTTCTCCTTTGGACTCGATTTTGACTCATTTTAAACGAACATATTTGATTTAAACTTTGTACATTTGTCAATACAAATAATACAATAGTAGACTCCGCACGTAAGAAGAAACCACTTGAAGTTGCAGTCGTAGGCGTGAACTAGTTGTCAAAACCAGCGCCATATTGTAAAATTGACATTCGACAATCAGTATCGTAACATTTTCACATTTTGTAGGTTAACAAAAAATTAGAATATTAAAAATAAGTATTTATCATACGTATAATTTAAATGAAACATATTTAGTAAGAGAGAAAGAGACAGACGACCAGAGGTTTTTCTGTCTTTGTCTGTGTCTATAGTTTGCAATAAAGCAAGGTTTACTCGAAATGGATTTTTATTTACATTATAGTAGAGTTTGCGAGGTCTGAAAAGTAGCCTAGACTCGATTTTCGTTTGCAATGTGTTGCTAAAAGCTACGACATATTTTAAGCGATTCCCCATCAAAAAAGAAGACGATTTTTCTTGGTCGTGAAAAAATCCCCCTGTACAGGGGGTTGTAGGGGGTAAATTTCCTAAAAAACACATTTTTTTTTCTTTCATATTTGAAATTTACAACACGTTGGCTCTGTTCTCGCGTAATATTAGGTACGTGCCTTATTAGTAAATATTTTTTTTTAATTATTCAATATTGTCTGCGTCACGCGTTCTTATGGAGCTTCTGTGTTTGTGTTTCTAAATAGATACTTAGAAACTTTTTTGGTGACTTGTTCTTTCCATAAAATTTAATTGTCATAAGGTCGAACTCCTATAGTTTGGATCTATTGATATATATTATTTGCTGTATTCGATTTTCATTTATGAATATTATTTATATTAGTTTCTTAATCATAGTAGGTAACATAAACGGGCTGAATAATTATGTATTAAATACTTTCGATAATATTTCTATAATATAGTATACAACCATCGAATAAAATAGATACTACGAAACCTACAACTACTGAAACTGCAACCAAATAGTCTCGAAAGGCAACGATTAAACAGTCACCGGACGAAAATCGACTATTTATTATTATTATTATTATTATTACAATAGGGTACGGGCAGGAATCCTAAGATCCATAAGCCCTGAATTGTACTAAATAAATATTACAAAAATTAAAGTAATTAGACAATTTAAAAAAAAAAAATTAGAAAAAGATTAGGTGGAGAAAAAAAAATTAATTAGAAAAAAGAAAAGCGTCCAGTCTATTCTTAAAAATATTGACAGAGGGTGCCATTACAATACTTTCAGGTAGATGGTTCCATGTTGAAAAGACACGATTACACAAAAAATGTTGCCTTGTCCGACAAGTGAATATTTCTTTTTTCAATTTCCATTTGTGTCCTCGAAGCCGATTATCGGTGTCCACATTAAATATGCTTCTCAAGTTACCATAGTTGAAATTTAAAATGCGAAAGGTGATTATCATGTCCCCACGAAGACGACGCTGTTCAAAGGTCGGTAAATCCATTATGTTTAGTCTTTCTGTATAACTAGGTCTTGTGCGCCCGAAAGATAGTCTGGTTGATCGACGCTGAACTTTTTCGAGAAGTTCTTTATCACGCACTAGTTCCGGACACCACACAGTTCCACAATACTCCATAATTGGACGAATATAAACTTTATATAAACGAGTTGAATTTTGCAATGACATCCTTCCGAAAGACTTGCTGAGGAGGTACAGCTTACTTTTTGCCTTTTTGGTAATACTAACGACGTGTTCGGACCAACTCAAATCTGTAGTAATTGTAACACCGAGATCATTATAAGAATTCACTTCACTTAAGGCTTGACCGTTTAAGAAGTATTTATGTCGCGGATTGTTTTTGCCCATGTAAAGAGCAACACACTTATCTGTATTAAGAGGCAGCATCCAGTCTGAGCACCACTTAGAGATCGAATCCAAGTCCTCTTGAAGATTGATATGAAATGATGAATCAGAGAATATTTTCGTGTCGTCGGCATAGAAAACTTTGTTGGATTGAATATGAAACTGGAGGTCACTTGCGTATATTATAAATAAAAGAGGACCCAGTACTGATCCCTGCGGAACACCGCTTAATACGGGTTTCTCAGCTGAAAAACAATTTCCCACTTTCACACAAAATTTCCTGTTTGTTAGGAATGAGTCAATCCACTCTAGTAGATCACCTCGTATGCCAAGATGTTCCAATTTATACAGTAATCTTCGTTTTGGCACTCGGTCGAACGCTTTCGCAAAATCTAGGTAAATGATGTCCGTTGGAATTTTCTTGTCTAAAGATTTGCGTGAATCACATAAGGTCGAATATAACCCGAGCGGTACGGTAATTATGATCGCTTGTCCGTGGTCGGGCCGCCGAGACTCGACAACGTTCCACAAAAAAAATTCCACAGATCAAAGGGTGCATCCTATCATGAATTTGAAAAAATCTGCTGAATCCTCGATAACAAACCTATAACTTTTACTTCAGGTGTTTTTTTCGATAAATTATCGCTCTTCGAGTTATGATGAGTTAAACAATTTGTCAATTAATACGTTTCAGGGCAAGCGTTAATACATTAAGGCGCTCCATAAGAACGCGTGACGCAGACAATATTGAATAATTAAAAAAAAATATTTACTAATAAGGCACGTACCTAATATTACGCGAGAACAGAGCCAACGTGTTGTAAATTTCAAATATGAAAGAAAAAAAAAATGTGTTTCTTAGGAAATTTACCCCCTACAACCCCCCTGTACAGGGGGATTTTTTCACGACCAAGACAAATCGTCTTCTTTTTTGATGGGGAATCGTTTAAAATAGGTCGTAGCTTTTAGCAACACATTGCAAACGGAATGACACAAACGAGACAGATTGTAACTCTACTATTAGGCATATTGGTGAAAATCTGCACGCCATAGGAAATATTTAGTATAAATCTGTAATTGGTAATCAACTACTGGGACCAGTAGAGTTTCTTGTCCGCTTTAATGAACATTTTATTGTTTATGTGCTACTTAAAATCATTGGCGTATACTGTTCCAATATAAAATCGTATTGAGCTGTGGGAACGAATAGAGGTTGTATTTAGTGAAACTCTTAAGCTGGATTTATAAACTCTGTTATTCCCGGTGTTCGTTGGTCGTCAAGATTTCCAAGTTGCGGGAGATTCGTTATTCACTGTTCTTACTCAGCCGATTAATTTATGTTGAAATTTCTTTGGTCACAAAGGTGAAGCATGCCATACGACAGAAAAATTGACGTTACAGATTATTTATAGGTTTTGTTATTGTTTTTCGTATTCGTATCAATATAATTATCATGAAAGTAAGATCTTTAACAGCAAATCAATTATCAAAATATGTGCGAAATACGAACAGTTTCATCAATTTGTAACAAGAAAGGATAGAAGCGTAATCAGGAAATACAGATAAATAATTATTGGTACTGTACGTGTAATTTAAATGGAATCATATAATTATTTATGTGAGAATCGACAGTTATTTGTACTGTTATATTTTTTTTAAGTACAAAAAATGTAGTTCTACTATAATTTTAAAATAATTAGTTTCTACATTATTCCTGTTGAAAGTGGATCGAATACGTTGATCATGTTACTTGAACCTAATGTTACCTCAATAGTTATTGAAAAAAGAACAGTACATTTTTGCAAAATACCTTTCGAATGTTGAATAAATTTAAATTTATACTGTAACCAAGGATTGGATAGAGTCAAGGTGGTGAAGACTTTTATTATTGATCGAGCACCAAAATTGGAATGAAGACATTCATTATAGAAATTGAATATGTAACACTTGGATGTGAATTCGATTTTTCACTTATAAAACAGAAATCAAGTAGGTATAGTATGATGCAGATTGACATTTCCACTATTGGGCGGAGTAGAATAGACCTATCCAAGATACTGTCAAATGATTTTCAAGATGGCCGCTGGTAGGCACACAAATCTTTTGTTATGATATTATTGTATGTGAAATCTGTTTAGTTCGGTTAATTTACTTGTCATCTGTGGTCTTCTTTAATCTAAAGGTTCAGTTCTTTATTGTATTGTGATTAATTATAAATAATTCAGTGTGAAACTAGAAAATATGCCTACTACTTGTTGTGTGGTTAATTGTGGAAGTCGAGGAGATCGTGATACTGTTAGATTTTATCGAATACCTAGTGAATTACACTATCCACACAAACCTGAATGGAATGAACTATCAAAGATCAGAAGAAAAAGATGGATACAAGCGATCAAAAGAAAAGATTTCACAGAAACTAAACTGCAGTACAGCAGAGTGTTTGAGAAACATTTTTTGAAAGGTAAAAATTCTTCGAGCTGTGCAATTTTGGACAAATCCAGATTGAAAATATTTGTATGCTGACAAACTCTTATAAGCTTTCATTTATTCATTGGTGTAAAAGCTGTTTGTCAGGACCAAATACGACACTATGTGGAAATAAGTCACTGGTGGAAAGTCGACTTCTTGAGTTTCTTCAATAGGGGCAGGGTTATTCATGAGTGTGTAAGGATCAATACCCTGAATAACTCTTATCTTTTCTTTGTATATTATGGCAATTTCTTTACAGTCACTCTCTAACGTCAATAGATAATCACTTTTATTGGAACAAGCCATTATTTTAACTTTAAACACGTATAATAGAAAAAAAAACTATTAACGCAACTATGCAAAACGCAGGTAAATGATCTTTTGTGTGTTTACCAACGGCCATTTTGTATGTCAGATGGTCACGTGTTCTGGATAGCCTTATTCAATGAGACTTCTGGCGGAAAAAATTGTAACTGACCCAACGAGTAAAATAATTCGTTTTGCATTGTTTTTATATTATAATCAAGTCAACGTAACTACCGAAAATTCGTACTTTATTTATTTAATTTTGTGTCGGTGACAAGTTTAAAACTGTGTTTTTCTATTTAACTTAACTGTCATCAATTCTGAGGTAATATTCTTATATAATCAGAGATATTATGGAAGAGGTTAGGTTATTCTATTTTTTGTTTTCATTGCAGATCAAAGAGAAAATAAGTCGATATTAAGGATTTAAATTATTACTCAATACAAACCTACCTTCCCTGCATCTTTTGTAGATATAATTATATAAAAACAAAACACTAAATCAGACCTAAAACTAAACAGTTGATTGAACGCTTGTTGTAATTTTCACTCAATACAAACTTACCTTTCCTGCAACTTCTGTAGATATAATTATATCAAAAATAAAATAAAAACACGAAATCAGGCCTAAAACTTAACAACTAATTGAACGCTTGTTGTACTTTTCACAAATATCAACCATACCTATTACTCCAAAAATAAAAATATTAGGAGTCAAAATTTAGTTTTTAACAACACAAAATACTAAAGCACAATCAAAGAAAAAGCAAAAGTTTTACAAAACACACACTGAAAATAACTAAAACGGCAAAATAAAATCACTTAAATATCAAAGGGCTTATACGGCAGCTGATTTGCTTTACTCGTTGCTAAGATGACATTGGCATTTCATAGCGCCATCTATCGAATTCTACTTTTCCCAATACTAAAACTTACTTTCAAACAACGTTTGCTCTTGTGAACTATTTACCTGATCATCCATCGACAGAAGATTCTCAAACTAAACTGGTAATAATGTTAAAGGTAAACACATTTCTCAATCCAAGTTTTTTTTTGCAATCAACGTAAAGTAAATAACACATTTCAATGTCAAAATCAAATTTTGACAGTGTCGTTCTACAAATCGGTAGGGAGCGTCCTGATCGTTTAAGCTGATTTCTCGCTGGAAGTTTACTCCATCGTCTGACTAACGCCTGCTTTCGCTCCTCACCTAACCCATGAATTATGAGCAGTCATTTTTGCTTGAGCGCTAATTTTAAACTAATGGCATTTTTATTCAAATAATTTTATCTTGCTGGGTGATTTCAAGCAGAAAGTATGTCAAAGACAATCTCCTGGGTATATACAAAATTATGTTGCACAAGTTTTTGTTAAACTATCCCTGGATTCTCAAAACATTTGAATTTGTCCCTTAATGACCTTGGTTGACAATAGAAAAAATTATTAACCAATAATAAAGAAATTCAACTTCTCAGTTGGCTAGAAATCAACTTCACAGCAAGTAGTGGAGAAAAATTATTGCTTATTAACGACACAATTTTTATCTGCCTTAATCTTATTATAAAATGATTAAGAACAAGACAATAGCACCTACTCTAATAACCAAGCAATCAAATTCCACCCAATTTAAATTTCTTTAGACTTGTTGACGTCTCCATCATCCATCACTTAAATTGGACCATTTATATTTACAAAATTGATATTATCATTCTTTTTTGGAATATTTACACATACAAATTTTTGTATACCCGGCCTGACATTGTAGTTGTGGATAAAAAAGATAACTCGATTCTTCAAGTGGATGTTGCTGTACCCAATAGAAAATTGCAAAATACACTGATCTTGCAATTGAGGTATAACAGATGTGGCATGCAGAGAAAGCATAGGTGGTGCCGGTCATCGTTTCATCTACGACGAGACTAATTTTCAAAACTCTACAAGACAGCCTTAACAAACTAGGTCTTCACAAAAATACATACATCGATCTGCAGAGGGCTGCAGTTTTAAATATTTCACACGTTACACTGTCCGTAAATTTCTAAATATGTATCTAACTGATGAGCCTAATCCCATTTGCGTTTACACACGCTCAGGATAGGTGGACATTACCAGCAAATGCTGAGCAAGTGGAAACTGAAGATAATGATAATAATAATTTTATTGCTTATAGAAAACAATGTTTACAGCAAGGTTAGTGTGTGATAATATTCAAAAATTTTAAGTTTACAAGACAGTTGGTAAAAAAATAAATGAAATAAATCAAATACAATATAATCTATTTTAAATGACCTTAATTTTAGTATATATTCCAAAGGTAGCAGTATATAGTTTTTCCCTTATACAGGTTCAGATTTTATAGAGGGTATTTGCAATCTTCAATCTTGAATCTTTTGTTGTTATTATTTCACATCCTTTTCATCAGCAGACATTTTCTCTATTAACACTTTGATTTAATCCAACTCCTTAGCTTTTTAAATGTTAGTAGTCTTGCTAACTTCTGACAAACCATCCATTTCCGCTCCAACCTTGCTTTTTTGTCTTCGTACCCTTCTACTCCTTGGAGATACTTGGTCTATCCATCCACTTTATTATGTATCTACCGATATTCTTTCCTGATTTCTATATCGTATTGGGATCACCTTATATCAATTCTTTCTTATGTCAACAACCTCACCCTAACCTATTGAATCAATTGTTTTTTCTAACAATATAACGTTTTTTGAACCAGGCTCTTCACTTTTTGTTTACACACTTCAAATTGTTAAATTTTTATCAAATCGAAATTAATTCTGGCAAATTTTAAAAACACATTATCAGTTCAATGTACCGTTGTCCACACAGACTGTAAATAGACCTCGATAATTTTTTGTCAAATTTTTTAAGTGTTTTTATTCCAAGTTTGTAGCCAACTTGGCTACGGTGTTGTCATGGCAACTGTGATATTTAACATACCCTTCAAAAATTCTCTCTGGCTAGATGCTGGTATACTTTGGCTTTAATGAGAATTTTGTAGAAACTTTCACGAGCAGTTTTCTGTCACTTTACGTAGTAGTTAAGTCAATTTTCCGATCTAGACCGGCCACCACGCACTTTCCGAATTAAAAGATGATCGGAAAATGCATTTTTCTTAGTGGCAGCATAAAAACTAGATTTTAACGCAAATCCTTGTGAATATCCGTTAATTTGAACAATTATTAAGTGAAAGGAAGTTTTTAATAACGTTGAAAATTTGTTTACCCTCTTGTTAGTAGCGCAATTAAGAAAATTGTTAGCAACTCAATTTTACAGATTCTTCTCAATCACAATAATATAAAGAAATACTACGTCGTTACGTCCTAATAGTTAGCTATAAACAGTCCAATAATATAATTATCAATAGTAGGAAGAGACTGTGTAATTCTAATTACAGCAATCTAGAATACATTTAGCTAGTTACGGTTAATCGTAATTATCCTATTGAAATTGTAGCTTGACATTTTTCTTAATAAAGCACTTCTTGAGAATCCCCAATTATTTGATTTTTCTTTCAAATAATTTTTAATAAACAACCAAAATCTATTCTTGATGTCTCTGTAATAACGTTACGAAAGAAATGCGAACACGTAGACTATGAAAGGTTAAAAATATCTGAAATTTGTCCTTTTTGCTGCTCTCTTACGAATGAAAGTCAACTTTGGGACGAGAAACCGAATGTACGTGAAATGAAAGTGTCGTCTTTTGTTTGTCTAAGTTGATTCAGTGCTAATGCATTTTCTCATTCATATTTAAACGGTAATCGTATGCATTAGACAAGGACCGTAACCTCAAAAATGTTACGGTTTAAAATTTTCCGTTGCACAGTTATTTATCGGTCTTAAACTGTGAAGCAACAAACAGTTTATTTAAAATTTTGCGGTTATAATAGAGAAATATCGAATCTAATAAGGTCGACCAGAACGGAAGCAGACATCATAATATTTTATCAGTATTTTGAAATTAATACAACGTTATCAGCATATATTAATATTCATTTCCAAGTGTACCTATTATAATCTGCTAGACATATGTGAAATTGTTAAAAATATATAATTCTAGTGCAATGAATTACACAATTGTTCACTCATATACTTTCTTTTTGCATAGGTACATTACTTTTTATTTATATCATATTCGGTGTAGCATGTCATATCTTTATTCTTCTATTATCGGTGAAACGTGTTTTCCAGACAAGTAAACAATATTTATAAATTGGTTTGATTAAAATGTGAAAGAAAAAAAACCAAGTCGATACTGTACTGTTAGTTGCGTGAAATAGATCCCGTAAAATAGTATATTATACAGCAGGGGTCGCCAAATGGCGGACCGCGGTCCGCATCCGGACCGCTGACTCATTTTGTGCGGACCCGCAAGAACACAGTAACTTACACTAAATACTACTTCCGATATACAAAAAGATTGACGCGAGCTCTACGTAATTTAATAATAATGTGAAAATGTAATGTAAAATTGAGAATGTTGTAGAAATTCTCAGCAGCATTTACTCTGTGCATCCTGATGGTGAATGGAGCAATGAAGCTGCAATTGTTTTCGGAAGTGATAAAGCTACTCTGCAGATGGAAATGATCGATTTCCAAGAAAACACAGTTTTAAAACACAAACAATCGGAAGTTTCCAGTGAAGAGTTCTGGATAAAATTTGTGTGTGGTAATAATTATCCAGAATTACAAAAATTAGCTTTGAAACTTCTTACTTTGTTTGGATCGACATATATTTGTGAAGCAGCATTTTCGAAGATGAAGTTCATCAAGAATAAACTTCGATCTCGACTTACTACTGAGCATCTCCAGGATTTAATGTCAATTATATACATATATACAATTTTATCCACTACTAGCCAAATTTAAAACAAAAATTAAAAATAATTCACAACACACCACGGGAAGCGTTTACTCTGTCGTCTTACTGACAAGTACACTGTCATTTTCGTTATGTCATCAGTCATTTCAAGTTGAGCGCGAATTTCAAACTAATGACATTTTTATTGAAATAATTTTATCTTCATAGGTAATTTCAAGCAGCAAATATGTTGAAGGCAATCTTCTCTGGGTATAGAAAATTATGTTGCACAAGTTTTTGTTGAACTACTATCCCTGAATTCTCTAAATATTTGAACTTGTCTATTATTGACCTAGGTTAATAATAGAAAATTATAAACCACTAATAGAGAAATTCAACTTCTCAGTTGGCTAAAAGAAGCAATAATTATTAACTTCTCAGCTAGTAGTGGAAGAAAATATTTTCAAGCAAACTAATCTAATTTGGGTCAGAGACCATCAGAATAGGCCTACATATGAACGCATGACATATGAGGACTAGTCTAAAATATGGCTTCCCCATATTCGTCTTTTTCTGGAGTTTCGCTTCTTGTTTGTTGTTGTTGGTATTCTTTGACTGTACTAGATCTGCATAATTCGCAAACTCGGATGGTTCTTGAACTAACACTTCAACATTTTTGACGATGTGCGCATGCTAGTCCCGTCAATTCTAGTGCCAATCAAAGAAGATTTCAGTTGATACAGTTTTTGTACCGCCCCAAGAACGATACATAATCAGTTGGAACACGAAAGAAATACAGCACTTGCACGAGCGACACCTTTAACGATTCTGTCGCCAATTGTAACAAATCTAAAGGCATCGAGACTCTGACAGGATATGAATCCATATTCTAAGAAGAAATGTAAGCAATTTTGATGCATCCAAAGCAAAACAGTTTGAAGAAAATAGCCCCAGGTACAATAGACTTGATGGAAATCCATAAGCTGGTAATGATATGCCTTGCATATCTGAAATTATGATGAGGAGAGCTAAAGTTCAAAAATTTCCAAGACGTTCCATCAGCACAATACTTTTCATGGTGTGCAATTGTTGTTATTATTAATAAAGAAAAATGAACGACGACCCAGCGCTGTAATGGACCGCATTTGATACGATAATTACAGTCAAGCAGTGTCAAACGTGGTTAGTACTTGGATGGGTGACCATGCCAGGGTAAACCATCGTATAGGGCCCGGAGTAGAACAGTGGAGTAGCATATCACAGCTCGCAGGCTATACCAATAAGCACGAGGTATAATGTAGATATTCTGTCTTTCGGAGGAGACGTAAAACCGAGGTCCATGGATGTTGGGCCCGTTAAAGAACGCTACCACTGGTTGGAGCACCAAATAAAAAAACTGAAGAAAAATATCAAAGGCTGCAAGATAGGAATGCAAAGTATGGATTATCTTTTGGCCACTTTGGTCATAATGTTTTTCCCCACAATTCTCTACGAAGAATAGTTTGTGTTGCATTCTGGAACATTATAGTATGTACAAAAAGTACGAGGAGTAATAAACCCTAATTAAGTATGCAAAACCTTTACAGGGAGCACCATGAAATTTTTGATAAATCTCTTACTTTAAATTACATTTCTTCCGTAAATCTAAAAACCAGGTAGATCGACCCCGTATTTGTTTCAGTTGTAGCAAAGTTTAGGGTTTCTTCATTGTTAAAGGATTAGCAGATAAGCAATAACGCAATGCAGTGGTGTGTATTTTGGGAAAAAAATACGTTTTAAATTATAATATAATAAAAAATGAAAAGAAATAATTATTGGAATACATTTATTACCTACATTTTATTCTATATCCGACTCGGAAGAGGAAGAATCGTTGTTGACATTAATAATAATAGGGTCGATTAAATCATCACAAATATTGTCAATTTTCCACATATTTGCCTCTACTTTGATAACATATGCTCGATACAGTTTGTCCAATTTTCCTTACTAACATAACTTACAGCACTCTCAAACAATTTCACAACATCGTTTATTTTAAAAGTAGTATTTTTTTTCCAACTTCCCCCTTTACCTGAGCCCATATTAATTCTATGGGATTAAGTTCACAATGATAAGGGGGAAGTCGAAGAACTGATATACCACGAGAAGAAGCCATTTCTTCTACAATGTAGGTTTTGTATTTATTCTTGTTCATTTTTGCAATTCTGTAAAGTTCTTTCCTTAGTGGATCTTTTGGAAACTTAATATTTTTCGAAATAAGCCACTCCAAAAGCTCTGCTTTACGCCAACGACTTGTGGGCAATGCTTCTCGTAACCGTGAATGGTAACTTGCGTTGTCCATAACAATAACAGCCCTTTTTGGAATCAGATCCAACATTTGAACAAACCATTCCTCGAAGACATCCCATTCATATCTTCGTGATAGTCCCCCGTGCGTTTTGAAATAAAAGTTAATAATCCACCATCAACAAAACCTTCAGAACTTCCAACATGGACAATGATAAGTCTTTTTCCTTTTCCAGATGGTGGCTGCAAACCTAACGACAAACCTTCCACGAATGCCTGCCTTCCGCTTTTAATGTTTTCATCTTGCCAAGATTTGGAAACTGTATATCCAGCATTTATCCATGTTTCGTCTAAGTAGAAGATTTTCAAATTTTGTTCTCTGGCATGTCGAATGCTTCTTAAATAGTCTCTTCTCCAAAAAACTATTTCCGGTTTATCTATCAAGAGAGATTTTCTATTATGTTTTGTATATCTGAAACCCACATCTTTCAAAAGTTTGCATAATGTCATTCTGGAGATTTTGGATAGTCCGTATCTTCTTGCACTGATGTCATAATTTTGT
>CAJUYG010005897.1:0-11492 GCA_910591675.1 Galerucella calmariensis
TTAAAAAAAGTCATGGGTTAAATTATACGTTTTTCATTACATCAATCATCAGCTAATGATAGTATGGAGATTATATGGCATGAATCGAAATGTCGGGTAGTCTTGTTGTAACAACATTGAGGAAGCAACATAATCACGAACCCGAACAAAATTGCTAGCTAAGTTCTCAGTGCTTCCTGCAGAAGGAAAGCGGGAGGAAAAGCTCATAAGTATTTTGCTTTGAAACTAGGTATTTACTTTTCTTAACGATTCAAGTTCCATTCCTGAGAAAGAAGTGGTTGATCATAAAATGACCATTCATTATGCTTCTTGTGCAGTGTGGAATAACATCTTGGTGGCGTTAATTATCTGGGGTGAGTTGAATAGTGAATATAAAAATAAAAATAATGAAACTGTAATTTGGCTTCGCTATTTTATTTTGAAATCAAAATTAGATAAGTGATAAGTTTATGGTTGAAAATATCACATGGTCGCGTTTGGTGGCAAAACTGTTGCCCCCACAAAGTTTTTATTCAAATCATTAACCATCCTTGTGACGAATTTCGTAGTTTCAAAATCGGACGATAAAACGCGATGTGACAAATGTTGTACTTAATTTTGCTGTTAACCCATGTAATGTGAGGAATTTCAATTCGCCCTCTCGTGTAATTTTAGGTAATTTTTCATAATTCCTTGTTCAAAGATTAGAATCCCTTTCCGGGCTTAAGATGTTTTGGGGAACAGCTGTTCCCATGTTATGACCCTTATTAGTGGATGGCCATTTGTTCAGTGAATAAATATTTGTTCGGCCGAGACAACGTAAAGGCGAAATTTAACTTGTACGTAGTTTGACGGTGTCGAAGATCTTCGTTGTTGTAGGAAGTCCTTCATATACAGAGCATTTCAATGGAAACTATTCACCCCACATAATTTTTAATGCGTTAAAATGGAAAATTGTATAATGGAGACGACTTTTTACTCATATGTAGACGATATTACTTCAATCCCCCTTACCCCTATGGTCATTATAATGCATTATACATAAGGTGTACAGTAGTAATTACAGATAGTTGAAAAACATAATTTGATGTTGATGATAGAGGGAAATATCAATTGAGAATTTCAGTGTTGTCTGGATTTGGTTTGGGTCCCATAGGATGTCTTGCAGCTGGGGTTTGAGATTATGCTGTCGTCTGCTTGTGCTAAATTGGCGACAATCGACCAGGATGTGTTTAACAGTAAGTGGGCACTGGCAGCTTTGACAGGAAGGTCTGTTGCTTGAGGTCATCAAGTAGCTGTGTGTGAGTTTGGTGTGACCTATTCGAAGTCTTCGTAGTATTTATACTTCTTCTCTAGAGAGTCTAATGGGGTCAATATACAGAGGTCTGTTGAGAATAGGCTGGATAGATAGTAGGGAGGTCTTGGTGTGGAGTTTGCCACATATATATTACGAGTCTTTTTGCTTCAAGCAAATTTGGATATAAGTAGTAATTGGGGCATGCATAATTGTTTTGGCATGATGATCGGCCAGTTCATTTTCAGGTATACGGGGTATACCAATGTGTGAGGGTATCCATATAATGGTGACTGTGGTCTTTAGGGAATAAATATGGGGATTCTTGGACAATGGGATGTTCAGTGAATAATTCTTGAATAGATAGGATAGAGGCTAGGGAGTCTGTACAAATGGCAACTTTTTTATTGGAATGATTGATGTGCTTGAAAGCTTGTAGAATACTATACAATTCTCCAGTATGCACACTGTACAAAGGAGGGATTAGGGAAGTGCTGATGAGATTGTTTGCTGTGGTAACTGAGCAGCCAACACCAGTATCACTTTTGGATCTTTTGGAACTTTTGTACTGAGTTCAATACGTATCTGTGTTTGGCTAACATAGTAGCTTTCTCAAACGAGTGGAATTTCATGGATATTGACAAAAGTAGGTATCATAATTTATTCACATGGAAATAAGGAAGCAACAAGTGTCTGAATATGGGATTCACCGAAGTATTGAACAAGTTTACCTGGAAATTAACTCACAACAATCTTACCGGAACCTTTCAAAGTAAAAATGTTCAATAAGGGAGAATTGTTAATATATATTTGGTCGTTAAGAATATCATCTGAATATTCGTTTTCATTTATATCGAGAGCTTCCAAAAGATTTAGTTTGGGGAATTTAGGTTCCATTCTTCTTCTTCTTTCTCAAAAGGAGCCGTCCCTTCGCCGGCACCACCTCAGCCTCCTGGGCTTATTGTGGATACTCCTAGTGTTCTGACTACAACCTACACAGCCAATCCGTTCCCTCTATTAGCTCATACAGGTTCTTTGCTGGTTGGTTGTAGAAGTCTTCTGGAGTCATTTGGGGTCTTCCATTTAGTTTTTGCCTCCTGTGGTCCAGCGTCTCACAGTTGCATAATATGTGCAGAGCTGTTTCAGTGTCCTTTTTGCATCTTCTGCATGTAAGGTCTCCGTTATACAGCCCTATTTTGTTTAGGTGCTCCTTAGTGAGAAAGTGTCCTGTAAGTAGCCCCGTTATGGTGCGTAGTTTGTTCCTGCTCATTGAAAGCAGTTCTTTCGCTACTTATTCTGATGGTTATTTTATGTATTTCTTCCCATGTATTTGCCTGGTCGTATTCTTCCAGTGTTTATTGTGTTGTTCTTTCAACCATCCTTTTAACCATGACCTCGTTAAGCATCTGGGGATGCCCACAGCAGGTTCGGGTCCGTTCATCAGAGTTGACGATCCTACTCTTGCGAGTTCGTCAGCTTTTTCATTGCCTGCGATTCCTTTGTGACCTGTGACCCACTCCAGTGTTATACTGTTCCGAGTCGCCAGTCTTCTAAGTTCTTCGCCGCATTTCCGTACTAGCCGAGATGTCACCCTATAGCTCTGAAGAGGAACGGGGTTTACGTTATAATGTTCACATATCAGCACGAAGACTTTCCCTCTTACATGATTTTTTTGTAAAAGTGACGTCTTCGTAATTATGTGAGGTGGATAGTTGTCATTGAAATGCCTTGTAAAATGCTCTGTTTATTGCAATGCGACCGTTCCAAGCCACGCGTATACCGGTGATGCTACAGATCGGCGTTACTATTCAACCTTCCACGTTGTCCAGTGTGGAAGTGGAAAAAAATATATTTTTTGATACACACATATTATAACTGCGTTTGGTATCAATGTCCGAACGATAAGACATGTTTGAATCGTTGTATTATGGAATTTAGAAGTAGGGAAGGTGAACCAAGTCATATCAATCTATGGATATTGCAGAATAATAATTATTGTAACGCTTCATAAGTTTTGGAAAATATTTTTAAAAAACAGTTACCGTTCATCTTAGAAACAACAACTACTTCCCGGGCTATATGCCCCGGCGGCTATTGAATTACACATCAAAGTCAAACATGGTTGGCATATCATCAATATATATGAAACTAACCACTCTGGTTTGCAATAAGCAGGGACAGAATAACTTGTAGACCGTTTTCGTCCTATTTGCGCCTTATCAGTACAAGGTATATGTTCTCCGTCTGAGAACTATAAGAGCTCAATTCCGGACTGAAGAAGAAACCAAAATCACAATTGATATTGTAATAATATCAATTTGTTTGCTCAGGGTTTTTTCCACTGATTAGACTGTATTATGAAAATATAAATAACACCGATGAGCAGCCTTTAATAATTCCGCCTCATACTTCCAGTTGTGAGTACTTCATACCAGCCGAAGCAAGCTTTAAACCTTCAAAACGGAGTATATTATATGTTTTGTGTTACTCTGGGAACATTTATTAAATTCCACTCACATTAAATAGATGATTGCCCTCAACATGTAGCTCGTGATGTACTAACAGTCTGTCTTATCTGGCTCCCATCTCACAGTGGATTTAATGGCAATGTAAACGCTGACCACCATGCTTAAGAAGCCTTTTCTTCCATCACCACAACAACGTTCCAGCTCCCAAATGACATAAAACAATTATTCTAAAAGTCCGTCAAGGAGTCCTGGAAAATTTTTTGGCACAACATCAAAACAGCCCTTTACGATATACAACCATTAATCGGCCGTCTCTCCCTCGATTTCCCAACCAGGAGAGAAGCTGCTGTCATTAGACGATTGCGGATCAACCATACCAGATACACACATGGTTACTTGATGTCTTCTGAAAACCTTCCCGTCTTCCGTCACTGCAATAGTGCTTTAACCGTTAAACATATTCTCACAGACTGCCAGGAATACTCTAATACATACAAGCGCCTAGACCCAAGACCAAACCTGAGAAAGCTTTTAAACTGCACTGCTGAAATCCCAAAGACATTGAAATTCCTCAAATCAACTAACCTCTACCACAAAATATAAACTAGATTGATATTTTACCGAGTATTTTACATATTTCATGTTTTAAGATAGTGTATGTATTTATGTCTTTTTGTCTTTTGTATAGTACCAATGGCCATAGTTGTCGAGGCACTTAAATTCTGATAAGAAAAAAAGTAGATGATTGGACTTCTAGAATGGATATACTTTATTTCAGTCATACTTACTCCCATATGCTTCAATATCGAATAAACTACGTGAAAATTTCGACGTTGAAATCACAGATTTGCAGTTTTCTCACCCTATCTCACCCCACAGCATCACTTGCAGATTCCATCTCACCAATGAACCAATCTCTAGAGATTGCTTTTCTCCATTTTCCCGATATTTAACTCCCAAATGAACGACTCAATAATAGTTATTTAGTGAACCGAACGCCACTACCCAACTTTATAGACATATTATAATCTCAGGAGAACTCTTCGTTGTGCATTAACCTAACATTCAGTATAATTTAATACGAATAAGGATTTGATAGAAATAGTGGCACGAAGGTATAAAATTGAAATTATAACGGGATAAAGCGTGTACCATACCGAGTGTTTTGTTTGATTAAGAGAAATAGGTCGATGTAGAAACCGTTTCACAATATTCGGTTGCTTCGGCATCTGGCTTCAGGGATTTGGTGATTGAAAAATTCATAAATCCCTCATTATAAAGTAAACAGTAACCGCATGCTAGTAGAAAAAATAGTGTACCTAACACGTGCGTAAAGTAACTTTCCACACGCCATCTGCTATAGCGTGCGGAAAAGTATCACTTTCCGCACTAGTTAGGTAAACTACTATTTCATGTATATAGACATAATGGATATATGCATCAGCACTATCTAGTAATCATCAATGACAGTAGTTTCATTTGATCTTTTACAAACTTTTATTGAATACAAGTATGGTCTATGGAGAGTACTGCAATTGAAAAAGAGAAATAAAATTTTACTCCTAAAAATACCCCCAAAAACTTCCTGTGTCTCCATGAATTTGGGAATTCTGTTACCATAAAAAAATTAATAGTAGAGTAGTAGTAGAGTAGCAAGCCGACTGTCGGACAACTTTTTTTAAGTGCTATGTTATTTTGTGGGGGGGGGGAGATGTATCCAATGGATGAAAGTATACAGAGCTCTCATTCGATCCAAATTCGATTATGGCAGTATTGCATATGCCAGCATCCAAAAACGTCCTGATAACCCGCATTTCACTCTACTTTTGCCGAGAGCCTTGGTACTGCAGCTAATGAAGCCCCCTATGTCTCAGGCGTCAATATCTCCCCCTTCCTTATGCTTCCCTGAACTCCTCCAGTCACTTTAGCAAAGTTTCCTCTCCAATAAGTCAAATACTCCACGTTCCCCACTCCTCTCCACGCAACCCGCGCATATTCACCATTCCACTCCTTTTAAAAGCATCCCACGGAACTAACCCTGGACCAGTATACTCTTAAGATTTGATACCTATCTCACCAAGTTCAGCAATGAAGAAACCTATCATGGACTAATGAACGAAAATTCTTCATATAGGCTCATTTGTTTACTAAATTGCCTTGCTAAGCTGTTTGAAAAAATAATAAAAAAAAAAAAGGTAGAACGTGTCGCGGGACACACGGTAGGAACTCTAGTTCCTTTTAAGAAAAAATTATGTAATACATTTGACGTTATAGATATACAATTTGCTTTGGTGGATGAGTAGTAAGCATACGGTAGACCCGGGTTCGATTCCCCGTGAGGAAGTTTTTTTTACTGTTAATTTTATTTTTAAATAATTATTCAATATAGCATCGGTGGTTCAGTGGTTAGAATGCTCGCATTGCACGCGGGCGGCCCGGGTTCGAATCCGGGCAGGAGCATATTTATTATTATGAATCGCTGTTTCGTAAACGAGAGAGAGACTAAGGAGGCACAAGCACGCAAAAGCTAGGCACATAACGAAGCAATGTAACATAACGCACCGTAACGTAACGCGTAACGGTCAGATCTTTTGCGTCAGGACCCCTGGTCGCTCAAACATAACCTGGCGTGAAGAACTAAAGTTCCAATAGGATTGACAATTATCTAGGATCGAACAAAAGTTGTCAAAAACGCAATACGGCTTCAGAAAAAACAAATTACGATCAGCGCTGTTGGGCACACAGTAAACAAGGCTCGACAATGTAAGAAAAAATGGTTGGCACTCGTAATGATCGATATTAGGAACGCCTTCAACGCTGCTTCATGGCCCCACATTGTGCAGGCATGCATAGACAAAGGTATGCCGAACTACCTCATTAACATAATTAAAAGCTACCTATGCAACCGAGAAATCATCTCTGCACCTAGAAAAAGAATGGAAACCACCTCTGAAGTACCACAAGGTTCAGTACTGGGGCCGACCTTGTGGACATACTCTATGATAACATTTTACAGATAAAACCACAAGAGGAGTGACCTTGGTTGCAATTGCCGATGACCTTGCCATATACATAGAACAGGACAACCCAGTTTCTCCGATGAAAAACGGGTACTGAACTCGCAGCCCATAAAACGGAAGGTATTATATTGAAGGGACCACGCGATAGAAAACACATTAAGTTTAACGGAAAATACTTATAAGAGCAGGTATGGCATATCGCACAGTGTCTGCGGCCGCAATACAAGTGGTATGCGGGATTCCACCCATACACATCCTAACGGACGAACGGAGAAGGCGCTATGCTAGTAAAAAATACCAACACGAGAAACAACGACGAAGAGAGAGACGGGATACTAGAACTATGGCAACACGAATGGACCACAGAGCAAGTGAACGGAAAATGGACAAAAGAGTTGATCCCAGAAGTGACACCATGGGTAAAATGCAGCTTTAGGCAGGTAATAGTATATTACGTAACGAGTGCAAAAAATCACTTCCGCACAAGTAATGTACACTATTTTTCCTAAGACCATGCGATAATTGTAACAAATATTGTTTAATGTAATGGCTTTTTTCAAAATAATGAAAATGAAATGGAATGGAAATGAAATGAGTGAAATTCACTTTGCAGCGAGTTATGTACACTATTTTTCCTATGGCCATAAATATTAAAAAGGTATCTTAGGTTTTTAGCTACTATCAGTATCGACTTCCATTATAATAAAAAGCCGAGACTATATAAGAAAATCATGTTAATCGAATTCATGCGAACCGTGCGATATGATATCACACTAGGGTGATATAATAGCACACGATTCGCGTCACTATGATGATATGAGAATCTTTTCGCCAGAGTAGAGAGTGCGATATTATGTTGATTTCCTATATGGTCGTAGGAAATAGTAGTTTGTGCAACTAGTGTGGATATGATGGCCATATCGCACGAGGACGAAGTTTGAGCAGGACGCCGTAGGCGATATCGCGATATGGACAATCCACACGAGTCGAACAGTATATTTTTTCTACGACCCATTTTAAAAAAAATGGTATATTCTCATTAACTTTTTTCATAATTAATATCATAATAACGACCCAATCTGAAGAAGATAAAATATCACTAAATGATCTTCATCATCGTCAATTCGAGTTATTTGAATTTTCTTCACCCTAGCTGTGATTTTGTTCGTCGTTTTATACAGTTTAAGTATACACAAGATAAGGATAAGTGCAAAGTATCCGTTATGCTATATTCTTGTCAATATTACTTTGTGCGGCATTTCTGTATGATTTACGTACGATATCTAAATCGAACCTTACGCTTCAAATTTATGTATTGGTTTTTTATTGAAGTTTAAAGTACATAAATATTCAAGGCAATCGTTCTAAAAGATAAACTAGAGCTGTTATCTACCGTTATTTATTGAAAGAGGTTTACGAGCAAAAAAATGAAGTGAAATTTGTCGAAATAAAAACAAACAATAATTGTTATACTGGGGGTTATCTGCGCTGATGTGCCTAGACGTCCTTATGACATCAATATACAGATAATCGTTTTAATTTATTTTTGATGTGAAAGAAAAAATGACAAATTAGCAAACCGTGGGCGCTGCGTTTCATTTTTAAGAGGTGTTGTACTTTAAACATGCATAAATGGAGACTATTGATTTTTATTAGATTTAAACATGTTTGTCATAGAAATACTGTAATTTTAATCCGTGTCCAGACTAACCATCGATCGACTAGTCCACACATACCAAACGAAAGTCAACTTTGTTGTTCGGCATAGTCTGTATAAACGGCTTAGACAAATATTTGCGAAAAATGTATTTTCCTAAGTAACCTAATTATTTAGAGAACCGTGTGGAAGTTACCCATACTGCTTAATACACCGTGAACTCTTAATATACACATAGATTCAAAAGTTTGACATCACCCTAAATCTCCGGAAAAACAAATGTGTTCATTATAAATGGATCAGAGATTGATCAAATAATTAGTTTTAATAAAAAAAAACGTGTACATTTGTCAAAAATTTTTATTATCCAATAATAAACTTGCTTTAAACATAAAAAATATTCTTAGAAATTAAATAAATTAAATACAAATTGATTCTTTTTGAAGAAAAGATTAAGTAAGAACCTGCATGAGAACTTTTAATGAAGAGTATTTCCACCTCTAGAATTTAGGAAAGCTTGAAGTCGCATGCCCATGCTGTTTACCAAATTATTGATATTCTGTTGAGGAATATTTCGCCATTCTTCTTGG
This sequence comes from Galerucella calmariensis, assembly GCA_910591675.1. Taxonomy (NCBI): domain Eukaryota; kingdom Metazoa; phylum Arthropoda; class Insecta; order Coleoptera; family Chrysomelidae; genus Galerucella; species Galerucella calmariensis. Next base: position 9,009 of record CAJUYG010005897.1, read on the forward strand.
GCCGCATGAACAAGCTCTTGTACCTACACTCCTGGGTGGATTTCTGCGTGCTGCCGCTGCCCTGGCAAGCATGTCCCAAACATTTTCTATGGGATTCATGTCAGGAGATAGGGCAGGCCAGTTCAAACGATTGATCCCTTCAGTTTCAAGATACTCATTTACTGACTGGTCCGATGAGGTCGGGCATTATCGTCCATAAAAACGAAGGAATTGTTAACAGCTGCGCGTCATAGTCTCACGTGAGGATGTAGAATCTCTCTGAGATACCTATCACCAGTCATCGTTTCCTCCACATGAATTAATTCTGTGCGATCATTTAACATGATACCAGCCCAAAACATAGCACTTCCTCCTCTGAAGGGCAGCATGGGGCGAGCATGGGCAAGCTGAGCAGCTCTCGTTGGATCCCGCCACACACGTTTTCGATGGCTATCTTGTACCAAACAAATCCTTGTCTCCTCGGAAAAAAACACCGAATTCCAAAATTCTTCAGGCAAGGCCGCGTGTTCTTGAACCCACTGTAGTCGGCGAACTCTGTGCTCAGGTTGTAGTCTGGACACTCTTATTGGTCGGCGACACCTCAAACCTGTCGCAAGTATTCGTCTTCGTAATGTCGAGATCGATACCTGAACTCCCAGCGCATGTCTCATATCTCTTTGGAGTGCTGGTATTGCCATGGTCGGGTTTCTACGGATGGTTAAGTGGATATAGCGGTTCTGCCGCTGATTAGTAACACGCCTTCTACCGCTTCTACTTGTAGTTGTTACCCCTATCGTGTGGCCTGAGTATATAGAAAGTTTAGAAAACAAATTCTTAAAATGTAACATTTCAAAAATAACTTATTTCAGTATAGATGACATGACATGGTTTAAATCGCAATACTTTGATGTGAAGATTGTACTGTACTTCTATGAACGATTACTCAAGGACCACCCTGTATTAGTGAATATTTTACTTCCCATCACTTTGCTTCCAAGTTATTTGGGATGTTCTCTGTTCAAGTACGTATCTACATATCAAACCAAAATGATATCGATAATGATTTTCAAAAACCTGATTAACGGTTGGTTCTATTAAAATTGCATTCATAAATAACTTCATAATAAGCATAAGTTTGAATTTTGGAATGTTTCAATTAAACTTTATCAATATATTTCCACGAAGTCTTAATATAATATTCATTTCTGGGTATTACGAACATTAAAGTAGATTAAAGTTAGTCCCGACAGCAAAGGAAGATAGTATGTAGTAGTATCATAAAACCCTCAGGGTAGGAGGATCAGCAACTGATCCGTTGCTTTCATATGAAAATTTTAAATTCAGTAGAAGCTCAGTGTTATGGCGGAATGAATGAGCCAGCTTTTCGCGTATTTTGTGGATTAAGTATTTCACCGGAGAGAGAAGCCTCCGTCATGGCTTCTTTCTTTAAATTGGGGTGGACAATTTATGAAAAACTTTTCAGTTTCGTCGCTTGTTGTATATCTAAATTCATTAGCAACAAAAGGAATTTGAATAATAAAAAATAAGTCGCAGAAAAAGTTTTCCAAAGAAGGAACTCAATTTTGCTTGCCCTTATTTTTAGGGACGTTAAGAAATCAGTTGAATTATCGAATAGAGTCAATAGATCACAAATTCCAACGCAAAAGTTAGCTTTTTATGCAACCAGTTATGAAATGCGTCATTTTGTGTAACGAGTGAAATGTTTGCGGGACGAACGAGTGAGTTCCCGCAACATAACACGAGTAGAGTTTGTTCCATAGATAAAAAAAATACTTATAGATGGGAAACTGACCCGTGGCGCCCTCTATTTGTACGGTTGGCGCCACCTTGAGAGTCCCGTCAGTACCTCAACACAAATCAGATGGTTGTGAACTTCGCTAACAGCCGAAAAAGAAGATTCCTGTAATTTCACAGTTTTGGCGGCATATTCAAAACTACTGTAATTTTACTTTTATTGCAAAGTGACATTTATGGTCAAGTGAAATTAGATGAAATGTCCAAAAATAGATCATATAATGCCTGAAATAAGGAAAATAAAGCAATAATCATCAAGTTTATATATTTTATTGAATAAAAAGAGTATACAATAAATGAAACGTTTTCTTACATATTTCAATGACAAACATGAAGGAAAATAAATGTTAGGAATTCAACAACAATGCTAGGAAGTTCAAAGCTGTATGGAAGAATAACTACTTCTGTCACTTTTCGGGTCCGGTGAACTATAGGGACACACGAATTTCTTAGTGATTTTGCGAAAAATCTATAGTACTCACCTATTTTGAGGATTATCCGTCGAAAAATTTGCAGGTTATACACAATTTACAGAGAAAAATCCAATAAAAGATTTTTTTCGCCACTTGAACCATCACTTTTGGACTAAATATTTTATACAAACAACCGTTTAAACGTACCACACTGAACGGGAAAGTGATGAACAACATGTTTTCTCGCTAATAATAACAACATTTCAGTGAGTTTCTT
>CAJUYG010005898.1:0-13016 GCA_910591675.1 Galerucella calmariensis
TCATGCACATTTAACACTACAGTCTTCGTTTGTAAGCTAAGCACGCTCTTACACTTTACTGGGGTGAAACTTGAAGACATTTTTCACAACACAGTTAACACTTATGGAACGTAAGCGACTCTGAGCAAAACAAATTATACAAATTTGGGCGAGACCAAGTTTCACCGTATATACCTGCAAAATTTCTAAGTAGTCATCAGGACAATCCCTAGTAGGACCCTATTGTAATGTTTCTTGGAAATTATCAACATTTCGAAAATCAGAGAGTAATTATCTGGAATAACAATTGATAAATGGCTTGTTAATATGTGTCCCAAGAATTGACCTGTGCCAAATTCTCAAGATAATTAATGAAATATTCAGTCAGAATAGTTGTGTTACAAGATTATTTCAAAAATAATGTATTCTTTTAACTGTATGTACTCTACAAATGTATGAAGGTCAATTAGTTGTTTCAACTAACCGAATTTAGATTCATAATACCTTTATATATCAGATCGGGTATAAAATTAAATAGTAAATAAATTCCTTAGATGAACGGTGACGCTTATGGTTTACTACCTGACCAGCATCTGTGACCTTTTCGCGTGCTGTCAGACAATAAGAAACAGACTATAGATAGATTTATTTGACTACATTACATGTTTTTACAATGTTTGTAGCAAGTCAGAAATACAAAATGTAGAATGTAGAATGTAGAATGTACAACATTTGACATATCAATAAAAATAAAAAGACATAACACATAATAATATTAATTAAGGTTAAAATACAAGTGATAAATTTATATTCATAGAGGAAGGAATGTCCAATGAGCATGAATACACTTTAAACATTTTCTAGATATTCTGACAATTTTCAATGTATTCTTTCACAGGGTAAAAACAAAATCCAAATAAATACGTTTTTAAACTCCTCTTAAATTTATTCAAACTTAAAGATTTCATCGTACAACATTTGACATATTAATAAAAATAAAAAGACATAACACATAATAATATTAATTAAGGTTAAAATACAAGTGATAAATTTATATTCATAAAGGAAGGAATGTCCAATGAGCATGAATACACTTTAAACATTTTCTAGATATTCTGACAATTTTCAATGTATTCGTTCACAGGGTAAAAACAAAATCCAAGTAAATACGTTTTTAAACTCCTCTTAAATTTATTCAAACTTAAAGATTTCATCGTACAACATTTGACATATTAATGAAAATAAAAAGACATAACACATAATAATATTAATTAAGGTTAAAATAAAAGTGATAAATTTATATTCAAAAAGGAAGGAATGTCCAATGAGCATGAATACATTTTAAACATTTTCTAGATATTCTGACAATTCTCAATGTATTCGTTCACAGGGTAAAAACAACATCCAAGTAAATACGTTTTTAAACTCCTCTTAAATTTATTTAAACTTAAAGATTTCATTTCTGTTGGTAAGATATTATACAGAGAATAGTTAAGTGAATTCTTATGAGATTTTGTCAGACGAAAACGATTTGTACGAATATTACATGCTTGTCTAGTATTGTAATTATGGATATCTGAATTTTTTGTTAAGGAGTCAAGACTTTTGTGGATCTCAATGAGGGTGTTAAAAATAAATAGGGTCGGTAGCGGCATTATCCGTAGATGAACAAATAACGCCCTACAGTGTTGACGGGAACTGACATTACTCAAAATCCTAATAGCTCTCTTTTGAATTACAAAGATATCTTTGGCTGGCGACGAATTTCCCCAAAGTACAACTCCATAGTTAAAATGGGAATGCACAAGGGCAAAATAAGCCGTTTTCAAAGTTTGGAAACTGACAACTCTTTTAAGCTGTCGAAGTACAAAAATCGAGCTTGATAATTTATTTCTCAAATAGTCGACGTGAAAATTCCACGACAGTGATCCATCTATCCCAACAATTTTACACTCCAAGCATTTTGGTTAGAAGAAGAAAAATAGAGTTTTTTTGTCTTCTCTGAATTTAATTTTAGTTTATTAGACAAAAACCATAGTTCAGATTTGTTTTCAATAACATGTGATATTGACTTAAAGCTTCCATAGTTCTTATCGGAATAAATAAAAGTGGTGTCATCAGCAAATAAAACAGATTTAAAAGGATACATGAATTTGGGTAAGTCATTTATATAGATAATGAATAGCAAAGGTCCAAAAGCTGACCCTTGAGGAACGCCATGGACAACCGGTTTGAAATCGGATAAAGCATTATTACATGATACAGCCTGATAGCGATTACTTAGATACGACTCAATTAGCTGGAGTGGCACACCTCTGATACCATAGTAGTTAAGTTTACGAAGCAATATACTGTGAGAAACCCATTCAAACGCCTTAGAAAGATCACATAGTGTAATAGCAGTATGCTTTCCGCTGTCAAGACACTCAACTACATCACTAATAATATTTAGAACGGCTTGAATAGTCGATCGTTCTTTTCTAAAACCATATTGCGAATTACAGAAAAAATCTTGTTTGTCGAAGTAATCGTATAACTTATGCTTTAACAGCAGCTCAATGATTTTACTAAAAATAGAAATTATTGAGATGGTCGATAATTGTCAACCTGAGAGGTATCTCCTTTTTTATATAATGGAAGAATTTGAAGGCATCGGGAAAAATTCCTGAATGGAAAATTGAATTTATTAATATTGTGAGCGGTTTAATTATTGATTCACAAGTTTCTTTTATGATTGAACCATTGAGATTATTTGTATCTAAAGAGCTGGAATTTTTCAAGGAAATAATTATATTAATAACTCAACCTTCGGTTACTGGTGTTAAAAAGAAAGAAGTAGACGGTAGGTACAGGAAAATTTTCAAAATCTTCATGAGTTATTGAGGGCAAAGTTTTTATAATACCATCAGCAACACTTAAAAAAAATCATTAAACTCATTTGGAGACAATGGAATATCTTGGGAACCAGATTTCATTTTATTTCTTTCAAAATTGATTATTTGCCAGCAAGCTTTAGGTTTATTTTGCGATGTTGCGATGAAATTATTGTAGGCTAACTTTTTAGTATCTTTGAGCTTTAAATTATATTCCTGTTTGAATTTACGAAATGCTACGATATCATTAGGATTTTTTCCAGTTTCTGAAATTAGTTTTAAACTAGATAAATTATGTCTCATAGACTTTAGATCCTCGTTGAACCAATCTACAGGACAATGATTCCTTTTAGGTGAAATTGTCCGTAGGCTAAAATGTTTAATGATTAAATTTTTATAAGTACTTGTAAGAAAGTTAGCTGAAAATTGGACATCTTCAGTCTTGTTGAATATAGTCCAATTAACCTCCTCTAGTGAATTTTTTAAATGACGCGTGCCTGATTTTGAGAAAACCCATCTTTTAGGGAGATTATTATTGGCTTTGACTAACTCCCTGAAAAGTGAAAAATATTGACCTCTATGGTCGGAAATGCCTGGTTCAAAAACTCCCGATCTAAAACAACTCTGATCCATGCTTGTGAATATGTTACCCTAGTGTAATCCCGAATATTTATTGTCCAGCGGTTTTATAGCCCATTCATATTGGCACTAACAGCATATTTCTGCCGGGCAACAGTGCTTCTTATTCGCCAATTTGAAATGCATTGTCCTATCTCGAATACGGCACAGTGAGGTGAGATCAATATGGGGCTTATGTTACGACCATCACAAATCTATTGTGTGTTATTCTAGAGTTCCTTGTCTGGATCCATCCTTTTCACTCGACCTCGAATGCCAAACATTATCATTGAAAACCTCAGCCTACTCAGGCTTCTGCAGCAGCTCAATGTGTCCTGTGGCTTCCTCATCATCTTGGCAAAACCTGCATATGTTTGAGTTTGTCAATTCGATGTTATTCGTGTGTTTGTTAAGTGGATGATCTATTAGCTTTTTCTAGATTAACCTAACCTAACCTTTACTGACTGACGCAGAAAATGTGTCCGTATAGAGTACGTGATTATTATGAAAATCAATTATGGAAACTCATCTGTAAGCAGCATGTTCTTTAGAAATTGAGGATATATTCCGTTTGTCATCCAATCACAAAATATAGTCGGTTAACCATTGCTGCTCTTTTAAAACTCACCACACAGATATGTAATAGTTGCTGCTATTCAGGGTTGAAGCAATTTTTCTGGTTCTTGCTTCTGGGTTTCCAGTATTCCATGCACCTTGATAAATACGTGCAAATAAAGAATGATGGGGCGTCTCATGTTGTGGATGTTTCTCAACAAAAAAATGTCTAGCTTCTGGAGAGTTACCATTAATTACCTTTTATAACATTTACAAATGAAAATAATATACAGACAAATAAATGCGAAAATAGCAAACCAGATTTTGCCTAATAACTCTTCCGGTTCTCGCAGTGGCAAGAAGGCTGTGAGATTGAAGACATAATTGAACAGGTGGAAGAAAATTCAGAACGAACAAAAAGTTGTTGTTCTGCAATTTTAAGTACGCTTTCGTCTTTATGAAACAGTGTATCATCAAGACATAGAAGTAGACATCGAGATCAAGTTGAATGACTCTCTGCAATGATATTGTATAAAATATGTGTAAATTGACAGTAATAAGAAGTGAAAGCTCATTATTGAGTTGAACTGAAATTAGGAAAGCAGCGCGAGAGAAGTAAAGCAGTGCTTTCGCTGAATGCGCGGAGCTTTGCGGACAACATAGGGATTGTCATCAATTGGAAATTCCCAGAGGCAGTTATGAATTAACTCATTCATTTATAGTGCCTAGGATGTTGAGTACAATCCAAACGAATTATTGAATGACTTCTGTATTGGAGATTACAGAACATTTCATTTTGAACTATTCGCCTGTATTGCTTAAAATAAAATTAATTACGTTGCCATCGACAAAACCCAGCAGTGAATGTAATTTATGAGCGCGGTTTCCATTTGTAAAAACAAAAACAATCGGCCCGCCTTCAAGTGAAATATCATATATTTATATTGTAGGTAATGTTTGACTGACTGCTCTTTGAACCATAAAATGCGTAAAGACTGCTATGAAAAGCTATGAAATTCTTGGAAACTGTTATTTTGAAATATAAAATTCATTAAATATTTTATGTCAACACATGTAAATTTCTGAAACATCTCCTTAAACATAACTACCACCATCACTTCTCCTCAGGGTTTGAAACACAGCGTCTTAAATTAAATTATGTTTTTCTACATTCATGCAAAAAACAACACTTCTGTTAAACACATTTAATGGAAAAAGTGGTTCTTTTTTGCACTAGTGTAACAAAATTTTTGAATAATTGAATAGATGAGGCTTTTATTTGATGTAGATCCATAGTAAATTATGAAATCAAACAATTTTATTTTGTTAAATCTACATTATACTTAAACTTGAAGTGACGCGTTTCGCTAACACAGTAGCTTTTTCAAACGTTTGAAAAAGCTACTGTGTTAGCGAAACGCGTTTGAAAAAGCTACTGTGTTAGCGAAACGCGTCACTTTAAGTTTAAATATAATGTAGATTTAACAAAATAAAATTGTTTGATTTCATAATTAACAAAATTTTTGTTGCACTCATCTGTCATTCTTGTCAGTTTTGTGATTATTTATGACTAACATAAACATTTAAATAAAATAAAAATTCAGAGCAAGTGTGTGATCCTGCTCTAATACAGCAATAATATATGTATATCTCACTACCTAGTCTCAACGAGTTACAATTATTGCAAAAATCTTCGATTATTTCAAAATTTGAATGGTCAAAGCGAAAACCAGCTATGATTAAGTACTGACAAGGTGGACGCCATAAAGATACAAAAAAAAGAAGAACGGTTAAAATACATTCTGAGTTCTGACATGGTAAATGATATTTATTAAATATCAGGGATATGTAGAGAAATCACTTACAAGCAAACTTAATGTTGCTAAACAAATATTGTTTGAAAATAATGAAGATGTACAAATTCCAAGTACTATTGGTACATTTAAAGAAATTACAAATCAAGAGGTAGAATTAATAAATAATTCACTAAGTAATATTAATATTGAAAATTGCACTAATTGCTCCTTTACTTTTAATAATAATGAAGTTTGAGTTCCTAACATATTATATTCTAATTTTCCAGTTTTTGCATGAATGTAGAAAAAATATTGTATGCAACTCGTGCAAAACGTGTTTTTTGCACTCGACGTGTTGTCCAACTTGGCCTAAAGGCCTCGTTGGACAATTTCACGTCGCGTGCAAAAAACACTCACTTTTTACACTTGTTGCATAAATAACACTATTTGAATCGAGAACACATAGAAACGATCCCAGTTCACATTTTCTCTCAAATAATGCATTCATTTGCATGACTGTAGCACATGTAACCCAAAAACATCCTAAATATACCACCAGACTGTCTAACCTTTGGAGAAGACCACTGAATTTTGAAAATTCATCGACCTATACTTTGGCAAGTTTATCTGAAACCGTGAAAGGTATGCAGTCGAAAACATTCGACATTGCCACGTTTAACTATGAAAAAGCTGAAGTGCTACTATGTAGTGATAATAATTAGAAAAGAGTATTTTTATTATAAACAATATTAAAAAAATGATTGAACGTTAATTTAATAATGTGCTCGTTTCCTTGGATTTATTCTATTAACATTATTTTTTCAATTTATGAATATTTAAATATGAACACTTTTCCAAATATGTTATGGGCTTTTTGAAGCTCTGACAGCGTTGTACGAAAACCATAATGACCACACCCTCCGAATTACATAATTGGTGATTTGTATCGACCAGCAAGTGCGTGCGTGAGATCTTCCCTCTCACTTCGTCAATTGACTGATATTGATGTATCCAGTGGCGTTGGTATAGTCAGTTACCTTTGTATTTTTAGTTTTACTTGGTAAAATAGTTACTGTACGCCATTTGTACGTTTGACAGACAGGCGCCATGTTTTTCCTCGCCTCTTACCGATGCCGCATTGCTTCAGATAAACTTGCCAAACTATAGATCTTATCCCGTTGGGATGAAAAGTCAAAGAGTCCTTAATACTGTCGTCCTTCAGAATCTTATTAGTTGAGTTAGCATTAAATGAGGCAGCGGTAGTTATTCGCTTTCTGTTTGTTTCTGTTAACTCTGCGCTGTCAAAGATGACAGAATATTTTGAAAATGCTGACCATGTATTTGAAGCTGGAAGTATTGGGTTATATTATGTTGTTTTTTTATAATGAACGATAATTATGGAAATAAACCATAAGGAAGTAGTGAAAAATGAATCGATTGTATCAATTGTATCAATCATAAGAAGTTTAGTATCGTCGAATTTTTTTCGGAAAAATCAATCTAAAAGTTGAAGAATATACCAGCTGTTCCATTCAACAAAATGATTGCTGTTGACTCTGTTGACCGGAAATTATAAGAAAAACAAAAGGCATTTTATAATAAACCTAAGTCTCAATTGCTAAAAACTGCCAAATTTCATTATTGTCATTTTAGCAGTTTTCAAAGTATTGGACTGTCTAAATGCCGAAATACCCAGTATATTTTGTTGAGTTTCAATACTCTCTTCCGATTCTTCAAAAGAGTTTTTTTTAATGACAATAATTTATTCGCCTCAGGTTTGGATTTCCATACCATGTACAGCAATAACGCCATCTGTTTGTTCGTTATATTTTGGCAATTCAGCCTTTTATTGGATATTGCTGTGCGCACCGTTATACTTCGTTGAAGTTTGATTATTATTTTATGGGATAATTGCTGTTCTCTCATGAAGGCCACGTACTTGCCAAATGATGGAAGCAATGATTTAAAACCCGAGTTTGAGTATCAAGCATTATTAAACTGCAATTAATCATTCATTTGCACTGGGTTTTATAAAAAAGCAGAGACCCACAAAATCTTGCTTCCGCATCTTGTGCTATAAACTATTCTGCGGTATGTCATGTGAAATATGGGTTCATCTAGTATTGTCCCAGGCGTACCAGTATGTCCTTCTCAAACATTGTTCTAAGAATTGCCTCATTGACTTCTCCGTTACAAAAAGTTCCAACGGAGGAAGTTAAATAAGTGCTTACATTGATGCTGTCTCCATGCTGTTCATTGCACAGTTAATACCAAGAAGGACTTGTATTTAGATATGTTAATATGTTCACTGGAGAGGACACTTCTGTCCTTCTTCCCTTCACCAGACTATCCCTATCACAGTTGTGTGAAGCCAGTGAACCATCTCAGGTCGTATTCCCTAGGTCTTGCTCATAGCTCTTCTGCTTAGCTAGAAAAGCTTAGTCGCCCTGGTAGTAATTTTATCCTGATGTGCTCCAACTCCAACTCCAATTTTTTACATAATTTTTTAAAACATTTACCGAAAAAAAAAATTTCCATCTACTTTTTTTTCATTTTGGCGTTGAAAAATTTGTTAAAAATATCTTTTCACGTTATAAATATGTTTGTTTTTGAAAGACGACTATTTTGAAGAAAATATTTTTCAGATGCGACTCTTACAAGCTGAGATAAAGAAATTCAAAGTCTGCTAGATACTGTCATAATATTAATTTGAATTTTCAAATTTTGATCACTTCGCTAGGTTGTTGAATCCCAACTTAACACAATTTTTCATTTTTCTAAGTACCGTCAATTGGTCCATTCAAAAGAGAACAGTAATCCTAGCTCGCTCGACCGGTGCTGCGGCAGCTGCTTGGCGTAGTGGTGGGGGTTCAGCGCTCGTTCGCAGTTCAACGAAGCTTAAACTTTTATTTTGGTTTTCTTTGTGAAAATTGTGCATTTATAGTATGGTTATTATTAATATGATTACATATTGCTAGAAATAAGGTACGATGATATTTATAATTTATATCTATAAATTCATTCATTGAATAAATTATACATAATTCGAAACATAGATACTATGAATATTTATTTACAAATTTACATTCAACAAACGTCATCAGCGGTGAACATAGTAACGCAGGGCCCAGTTACCTTCGATAAAATAATTTAGTTATTTGGATATTGATAATGACACGCAATTTAAATATGAAAAAGTCGATTTTGCGTGGAATTGGAACAAATTTGAAGAAGAAATTATATGTTTCACACTGCAGAAAAGCAGATTTAATGCCTTGGCTGGTTTCATAGCCGAGCGTAGCGAGGCTATGAAACACCAGCCGCGGCCTTGAATCTTGTGCTTTTATGCCTAGTAAAACAAATAACTACTGTTTCAGTTAGCAATGGACATCGATAATAGTTTTGACGCAGTAGTTGAGGTTGTATCCATATTATTATTATCAAAATACAAAAATAATTCAAAACGGAAAAAACGACGTTACTGTACATCCGTATAACCATATGAATGTTAAGCATCGTTCTCATATAGTGTCGAAAGAATTAACTGAGCATCCGGACAAATTTCAATCTTTATAGAATGTCTGTACAGACATTTAGTAAATTAGTTTCCATTGTCTAGCCTCACATAATTAAATCCTTCGTTGTCTTTCCCTTTTGAAACGAGCAACAAGAAACAAAAATATAGAACAGGAACCTATTTCATGGAACACGTTTCAACACGATAAAAATGTCTTAGGCACATGTATCACACTTGTTTCATTAGTGGGCGGAGTTATATTTCTTTTGCCGTGTTCTATTTTCATGAAACGTGTTTCACGTTTCATGTTCCAGGTCTCATGTTTCATTGACTTTGTTTCTTTGACTTAGACTTACCATGTCATTTTCACCGCGATATAATTCTCTCCACATTTTTACCAGAGACGTTTCTACTGGTAAAATCTCTCACAACTATGTAGATGCCACTAAGTTCAGTTTCAATCACGTTGGTATATTTGCCAATAGCCTATGTTATGTTGAAATTATTTAAAAAATTGGAGTATACTCCTCAAGCAGAATCTTGTTCAATTTTGTAGCCAACGGTGTAGATGTTGAAAGTTCCTGCCTCTGATGTTTCTCTTATTGTGTTTTTACTTATTCAGCCGAGCTTATTGGAAATGAATTGTGGAGTGATGGACTTCGTCTTTGCCTGTAGCACAGGATCGAAGTGATGGATGAATTCTGCATTTACACCATGTAATATTTATTTGGAATGAGTAGCATTTTCGACAAGTTGTACAACAATGATCATAATGTTAGCTCAGTCTAACTTTGAGCTAGGCTCTGTAACCCAATTCTAGTTTTCCAGGAGTGATTTTGTTTGTTCGTTTGATAATGAATGAAATGAACTAATTTCAAAAGACCTTTGTTAATTCTTGATAAGTAGTTAGTAAGGTGGTGCTAGTCTGATATCTTGAAAATAATCTCCGTCTAAATGAGTGTGACACAATCCATATAACCATTATCAGATGGAATTCGAAATTTCATTTTAAAAACGTGAAAACCTTTCCGTGTAACATAATAGCTTTTAGTTCACTGAACTTAATCTTCTGAAATTGTCGAACATAGCGGAGCTGAAATGAATTCATACGAAAGTGTGAAACTTTTCCCTCGTTTGAAATATGAACCATTTTGATATGTATTTGTACTAATAAAATTTTGGTAGAGGCGACACATTTTCAGAGTAAAGAAAGTATCCAGATAAATTTGAAGAGTGTTAGAGAAATTTTGTAAAACTACTAAATCTCTCATGTCGTATAATAGAACAATAACGGATCAAAGTATGTATGAAATTACGGTCACTGAAAGCTTTTATGAACCAAAAACTGACATTAGATAAGACTGGCGTGACAATGCCGAGAAAAATTAAGTGTCCTCTAAGAACAAAACAAAATGACCATCGTGTGGTTTACAGGATATTGTGGTATCAAAAGCAATTAAAAACCTAATGAGCTAGCCGAAACGGGATCATGTGTGTGTTTGTGGAATATGGCACGGAAATTACTCCATTTGCTACATAATTTTGTAAGTTAACTCGCTTAATTTAGATAGTATCGCTAGATTCTTTCAATAAATTTATCAATAAATAATAAATTATTCCATTAGCATTATTAAGGATGTGGCTAATATTTGGAAACAGTTATAATTCAACTCATTTGAATATTTGGATCTTATGACGTTATTGGAGCAACCAAAAAAGATTTGATTCAGATCACAATGAGAATAGTCAATACAGTTACAGGACGATGATCTGATAATACCAAGTTTTGCAAGGCGTGCATGAAATCTTTCGTGATTGATTTCAAGTTTAAATATCAAAATCGGTCAAGCTGTTTATACAGAGCTCGGCAAAAGTTCGAGACAGGACAAGTATTGAAGAAAATATGAGATTTTAGAAAAATCTTTTAATACCACAAATTTCACCTCAACTGAAGCTATACTTTGAAAATATTTTAAAATATACATGGTGTTCCAGCTATGCGTACCGAAATAATTTTTTTTCTTCAAATGTATCTTTGGCTATCTAATGGCAGATTTAAGAAGATCACGTCTTAAGCCTTTAGATATTATAGGGTTTTGCTATCCTATACCGAGTAATTGGCAAGATATAGCCACTTTCACAAAAAAATCATTATCCACTTGAAGACATTTTATTAAATAACAGAAAACAAAAAAGTTCCAAACAATACGAGTGTTATGTTGAGAATTGGTTTAATTATTGTGATTTAGAACATTGAAATGCAACATGAACGAAAACGAAACTAACAACTAAAAGTAATAAGCTCCAATTCACGAAACGCAAAAGCTGCTAGATCCTCTTTACTATAGTAAATTAATTATTATTATCAAGAGATAAGATCTTTATGTAGTTAAAATTAATACTAGATATCTTTTTCTGTGAAATTGGCTATATCTTCTTATCCACTTGGTATGGGAAAGCAAAATCCTATATTTTAAGAAGTCCTCTCTCATCGTCTGTCGACAAAGAAGCAAGTTTGGAACTGTGCAGTACATAATCCATTTAATAATTTTAACACCAGTTCGAATGAACAAAAGATGCCCTTTTATCATAAGAATCTGGATTACTGCACAGTTTCTTGATGCACAGTTTCTGGGAAAAACAGTTTCTTGGAGCACAGTTTCCTTGGATATAAAACAGTTCTGGAGATACAGTTCCTGGGAATAACAGTTCCTGAAAAGTCTGACTGTTTTCAGGGTACAAGTTCTTGTTTGACAAACAATTTTTCTGGGTCACAGTTTCTGTGTGGCTGGCAAGCTTCTGGATTACAGTTCCAGTGTGACAGGCAGTTCCTATTAAACTGAAAAGTTTTCTAAATACCGTTCCTGCAGTAAATCCGTACTACCCATACATCGACAGCTACATCATCTTCATCTTCAAACAACTGTATTATTGTGCTCAGTATATTTTTTGTTGTATTCGCTACTAACCTTTTCAATAATGTTAATTTCAATACTGTAACTATATATATATTTTATGTCTCTATTAGTTTTATTTATTATACAGAAACTTTAAGTTCTTTTTTTTAACAGATTAAAAATTAGCTGACCATTGAATTTGATTTTCTCTCTAATTTTTTTTTAGGAGAGAAAATTAGTGGCGCCCTAAAATTACTTTTTCTTTTTTTTTCACTAGTTTTGCTTAAGTAAATTCTTTTCTTTCTGTTAATAAGGTAACAAGGCCCTGCGAACTGGCTTAGGTTACCTCCAAATTTATTGGTTGGTTAGGCAAGAACCTGCACTATTCACTTCCAATTTTTTTCCGTCATTCAACATCATAATTTCATCTGCGAAATTGAGCAACTTCTGTTTCATTGGCGATCAACATGAATATTGTTTCATTGGCGTGATTGACGTGATCTTTTTAAATCTGCCATTGAATAGCCGTAGATCCATTTAAAGAAAAAAAAAAACTTGAGAGGTGTCAAGGGACACCCGGATGGAACGAAGTTCCTTTCGATTAATTGGTGAAGGAATTGTACATATACATACACACACCGAAACATTTATATATATATATATATATATGTAAACTGTCTGTCTATATATATATATATATATAAATTATTAGAAATATTTGCCAACTAAGTAACGGAGACGATTTATGTGGGGATGTGGCAAGGAAATACCAGAGAGTACT
>CAJUYG010005899.1:0-13016 GCA_910591675.1 Galerucella calmariensis
GAGTTTCTAGTAAGAGTCGAACTCTTTCCTCCTCATTTTCGGTATATATGTTAAGCATAGAATTTGAAATGATTTCTCATAAATTTATGCTCACTTTAAATCATATTACATTATCTTTCAAACAGCATATTTATTTTTTTCATCTGATGAATAATTGAGAAAATATATATAGTTTGAGTCAAAAATTTATAGTGAGCTGATTTCTATGCACGCAAGTGTATAAAAGTAGCAGTCTTTACACACCTTCCCGTAGGATCTGTACATAACGCTCTTCATATGCACAAATTTCAACTGTATTAATACACCTATATATTGAACGAACTAAGTGAAGATGATCCATATCGTAGAATTGAATTGTGAAATGATGGAAAAGGAGCTCAACTCCAAAGAAATTTCAGTATATAACTATAATTGGGATGATACATATCCAAATAAATGTTTAAACTGGAATTTCAGGAAACGCTGTCATTGAAGAACATTTGACGGGTGGAAAATATTTGAAACTTTTAGATAACGTTATCGAGCATTGATAATGTGGAAAACCAACTAGATGTCCAAGGAAATTTTTTGATTTGATGAAAATGATATATGTTTTGTCCTCCGTCTGAAAGATTGGTTGAACCAAAATTATCCAGGCAAGTCGATTGATTTATCGAAGAGGTGCTATAGAGTGGTCACCTCAGTATTAACACTATTCTATTTTTTTTTTGTGAGGATATTTGAAATCTACAAAACACAACCCATATATTTCGCAGAGTTGTTTCTCGTCCAGTATCGGTTTGCATGAAAAATTGGGACTGGGCTCATTTCACCCTCTAGTTCATTTTCTGTCGTTGTACGCTTTTCTAAAGGTTAAGCTACCCCAATTGTCAGTGGTCATAAAATAATATTGTAAACTTCAAGATGAGTAAAATTTGGTTTGGATTAGTTAAATAATGATTGTTTCATGCTTTGGGATACAATTTCTAATATTTCAGCCTTTGAAAGTCAACCCTTGTTGGAGCTTGATTCAAAAAAATTATTTTTCCAAAAAAAAAATGATTTCGTTTCGCATCAATTTGCATAAAAATTTGGGACTAGGCTCATCCCACATTCCACTTCATATTCTATATCATGCTAATGAGCGCAGAATCTTTTTAGAGATGAAAACTACCCCTTATTGTAAAAAATTATAAAATAACATTGTATACTTTAATATGGATAAAATTTAGTTTGGATTGGTTGTATAATGATTGTTTCATGCTTTAGAATTTTATATCATAATATTTCAACCCTTCAAAATCCACTCTTGCTTGATGTAAAATTTTTTCCCCAAAAAAAGATTAATTATCATAGTGATCTGATTGAAGAACTCTGTTGTTCAAAATATGTATCAAGTTCATTTTGCAACTTTTCAACTCTCAATAACATTGCATTACATAAAGTAATTTAATATAGGTAGAAAAAAAAGCGTAACTACGATACACTTACGGTATGCAGATTTCTACTCCCAATTGCGTCCGAGCCGCGCAGTTACGTCACGCGGGAACCAGGAATTTATACACAGCTCTCACCAGTCTTTGAATTCATTATGTTTTCATGCAATACAAGGTGCTGTTAGCTTTAATTTCAATTTTACTTGAGTTGATTCTTTATTTGGAATTTTATTACCCACTAATTTACTGTTATTAGTGTTATTTAATACTTTTATAATATAAGGCTATTTTTGTTATGTAACGATTAAGGAAAGTTAATAGGAAAATCAGTTTTCAAAACTGCCTGAAAAAACTGGACAAGAATATGACAAAATTAACAAATATCAATAAATGATTCTAAATAGCTATAAGCTTTTTCTACTCCTATACTATAAAATATTAATTGAATGCCAATTTTCAGTTTCATAATTATACTTATTATAACACTGGTTTTCATTATGAAACTGAAAAATTTACCAAGAGAAATATAGATTTTTAAATAACCAAGTTGGCAGACCTGATATTTTCTGTAGAACGTCGAGAAAAAACCAAAATAAATGTCGAGCATCAGACCAAAAATATTTAATGACCAAGGTAAATACATAATTGAACTTATTAATTTTTGTTTACAATAATGTATTACTAATTTTGTATAACAGTAACATACTTATGTACGTTTTATATTAGTTTAATGTGGTCCCGTAGGGTGGTTCGAGACCCAGTTTGTGCATTTTTTTTTATTTTTTTCTTAAATCAAATGTTTCGTAGAAAAAATAGTGTATGCATGTTTCATGTAATGGTTATTAATACACTCGCATTAACCATACGAAACTCGCCTTTGGCATGTTCCGTATCCCAGTGACACCTTTGTTAAGGAGTCTTGTATAATCAATAAAAAATAATGGTAGAAATATGAAATATATAGTTATTTGTTTAACTAGGCAGCAAAGTAGTAGGCTAGGAATTCAGCTAAGGCAGTCAATCTACTTTGCTGCCGAGTTGAACATATAATTTTTCTCCGATTGTTCATAATGATATAGGAGGATATTGTATTTGCAAATTATCTGAGGAAAGAAAAGGTGGCCTATTCGTTCAAAATTGTAGTAATTTTACCATCAATGTTAATAATAACTAAACATATGTTTTTAAATTCTTGTTAAAAGTGTAATAATTGCTAATAAATGTTTACGTCAAATGTTTTATTCCAATTGAGTATAATCACTTTGCTGCCTAGGCAGGAAAAGTAATACTTTGCTGATTGATATGTGTCAGCAAAATTAATATTTGCTGCCAATCGGAGAAAAAAATATTTATAATATAATGGTGTGTTTCAATTTTGCCCACCCATAAATATTTCTGTTTCAAATTTTTTTGAAATGTAAAAAATATATATTACCTACACAATATGTCTACACGTTTTGTACTTTGTTTACTCCCAGCATCATTGTACTTACCAAAAAAAGATAACTAAGTTACTGATAATAAAGAAATATTTCATATTATATCTGAAAAACCATGTCGCGTTTAAATAATCATTCATAAAATGGAAATATGCATGAAAATTAAACACAAACAGAGTATTTCCCATATATTTAGCATTGTACATCACCGATTGAGATTCCCACATGACGTCACACGCTGTCGGCTACATGCGCAAGAACATACCGTGAGTAAGTGTATCGTGAGCGTAACGTAATACTGCCAAATATACCGGTTGTACAAATTATTACGCACCGTAGTAGGCTATTCGATTTAAAAAAACTTGATTGGCTTTTTAAATATAGCTCCTTAATTTTTAGTGATAGGTAGTTTTTACAAAAACAGGCTTTCTCAAGACTATATATGTTAATTAAATTTCCTGAGATCCCTGTTTTTTAAATGGGGTGACTTTAAAGGGCTCGACTAAGGTGGTATTCGCTCGTAAATGGAGGTTTTTATCTCGCCAAATATTCACTGTCCAGAAAATGTACACACAGGGAAATTCTAGTCATTAAAAAAGCTACAAGTTGATACTTCAATCCTTCAATCCAGTATTTTCGGAGATATACTTAGGTGAAAAATACAAAATGGCGAAGAATCGTTTTCGCTTTAAACCCAAAGTTTCCTAAAATTAGGCATTTTAGATTGATCAAACTTTTTGGATGTATTGATAATACATATTGTATGAAGAGAATCACAGAATTGCAGAGATCAATTTTAATTAGGGGTTGTTTTCATTGATCTTTCGGAGGAGTATGGTACGGGAAGTGGGTACCGTCGCTTAATTTTCATAGTAGAGACTTTTTTTTGGAGGTCTGATTATATAAGATTCTATAAATTTTCCTCCAAAATTGCAAAGTTTTCAGTATATTTGACTTCGAATATTTCAAATGATCCATATAACGAGAAAAGCTAACCGAATCTTGGGTCGTATTGGTCGTGAAAAAATAAAAAAAAATGAATCTTGTTTGTTTATCGAAAGCTACAATTTTGCTTCCAACATTTTTTCGATAAAATACATATTTTTTTAGTTATTCGTATAAACCCTTTAAAAACTTCCTTTTTCTCTCTTTCAAGTGCGAAAATATTAGATTTACGAAAAAAATGTTAAAAATTAGAATTACTATTTCCATCGATTCAAAATTTTAAACAAAAATTCACACCCCTTCATTGTTTTAACGTATCGCGGCATGAAATAAAAAATGATCCTTGGCATATTTCCTACCGTATGTGAAAATTTCAAGTAAATCCATGATGGACAAAAAAATTGCGAGCCAAAATGTCAAATGGTCACTTTGAACATATAATTAAATAACAGTAATTTCTCGTTAACAGTTGTCTTTTCACTATTTGTAATAGGATAGGAAAAGTTGAAAGGGAAACAATTTTAAGCAACCCTTAAATTTTTGGATGTGGTAATGGATGGATGGATGGATGTGTAATGATATTCATTATTTTAGATATTTAGTAATATATATTTCACAATTTCCTCTATCAAGTGCATCGACTTCAGGTGTAGTATTATTGACCTGTGTATACTGTTTAATCAGCAATAAGACTGTTGCTACCTGAAGTACTTTACGCTGATAGATCGATTTTGATATAATGTTTTAGGTTAAATGGATTATTGTAGATTATTATAATTGGTGCATTCAACTAGTGTAGAAGTAAATAAAATTAGGTTTTATAACAAAATGTGTTTAAATTATTAAAGTCTAATTAAAGAGAAGTTAGTTTATCACATGGCGATCCTGCCAGCCGAAAAAATAATAAATAAATAAAATGAGAATATGAAGTTGTGAGAAAATGGGCGGAAATACTTATTCAAAGGAAGAGAAAGAAGAAATTGTTATAGCCCAGTCAGGAAATAGCGGAGGACAGTCAAATAGTCCAAAACAAAATGGAGGTGTTTCCATCAAAGATATATTGGAAATTGGAGTTGTTATTATAGCAGTTGCAGTTGTCATCTGTTATTTATATGGAAAGTGTAAGAAGCGGCTTGAAAGGAAGATCCGAAGAGAAATTACGGCTAGTCAAGAATTGGTATAAAAGTGATGGTTAAAGTGAGAAAATTTACAAAATGTGCGTGAAAGTGTGATGCCGGTTTGCAACGAACTTAAATACTTGCTCGAAGAATTGAGAGTATTTTATAGGAACTTAAATAAAGACCCCGTAGATAGAAGGACAAATTTAGAAAAAGTACAACGTAAGTTTATTAAACTAGATAAGCTTAAAGATAATTTCAATGATTTAAAACTGTTAGTCAATAATGCAACTTTTGAGGATAAAGATAAACAAGGCATTCTAGCTTTGGCAGATTCAATTCAAAAGTATCTAAAAAGTATTGATGAAATTTTACAAGATAGATTAGCAAATGCAACTGAGGGTAATAATTCAAATTCAGATTTAAGTGCTAAAGTAGAAAACATGTCAGAAAAATTTGATTTGAAAACTGCCACAGGTTTAATTCCTGTTATGAACGGAAATGAAAATGTAACAAAAAGTCTCATTGATAACATTGAATTATACGACTCATTACTAGATGCGAACGGTAAAAAACTTTTAACTATTTTTGTTTTAAAGACACGTCTTTCAGAAAATGCTAAAATTAGATTAAAACAAAATTATGATACAAATAAGGATTTAATTTCCGATTTGAGATCGCACTTCATTACTAAAAAATCAGTTTCAACTTTATCAAATCAATTACATAATGCAAAACAAAATGGGAAATCAATTGATAGTTTCGGTAGATATGTTGAAGAATTATTAGTTAATTTAACGATTAGTGAAGGCGATGGCAATGTAGATGCAATGGAAACTTTAAGAGTAGTTAATGAAAAAATTGCAATCCATGCATTTGCGAATGGTCTACAAAATAACGATTTGAAAACCATAGTTAAATCTAGAAATTATACTAAACTTAGCGATGCCATTCAGGGTGCACAAGACGAAGAAATACCCAAACAAAACATGTTTTTTATGAAAAGTCATAATTCCTCAAGTTGGGGTAAAAGAAAAAATTCAAATTACAATCAGTTTCGCAGGGGACGAGGTAATTTCACAAATTACAATGGTAATAAAAGAGGCAATTCTAACACTCGGCCTAATTTTAATAATTATCGTGGAAATAATAGTCATAGAAATTATTGCATACGAGATGTAAATGAACCTTCTACGTCACAAACGTTTTTTCGTGCCTAAATATGCTAAAAATGTTTCAGTTTATAATGCTAATGGACTAAATTTTGTTGAATTTAATTACAACGGATTGAAACTAAATTTTCTATTAGACACAGGTTCCTCAGTAAGTTTAATATTCTCAAAATATTTACATGAACATGAAATTATAGATTTTACAAAGAAGGTTCAAATTCAGGGAGTCACTGGATCAACGGTGTCACATGGCTCAGCTAATATTACTTTACATGTAAACAATGAAAAAAAAATATCTCATACATTTTTGTTGATGAATGAATTTGACAACTCTATGCATGGTATTATAGGTTCAGATTTCTTTAATAAATATGCTGCATGTATAGACTATGAAACATTTTTATTTACTTTCTGGATAGACGGTTTCAAAATTTCACTTCCAATGCACTCTAAACAATTATCTAATATACTAATTCCGCCAAGATGCGAAATAATTAAATTTTTTCATACTGACATTAAGAATGAGAGTATCGTATTACCAGAACAATTATGCGAAGGCGTTTTTGTAGCCGGAATTTTAGTTAAGCCTGATAATTGTAATAGAATTCCCGTTAAGATTTTAAATGTTAGAAATGAACCGGTAAATATTAAAAATTTTAGACCAAAATTAGACAAATTAGAAAATTACAATTTAGGGAAAATTAAAAACGGAGATAATTTATCGGTAAGTCGTGCTGATTCATTGTTAAACTGTTTAAAATTGAATTATTTACATAACGAGGAAAAAAGTGCAATTGAAAAGCTTTGTGTCAAATATTCCGATATTTTTCATTTAGAAAATGATCCTTTAACTGTTACAAATATTTATAAATCAGATATACCTCTAAAAAACCCAGCTCAATCGGTTTTTGTTAAACCGTATCGGTTACACTTTGCCCAAAAAGATGAAATTCATCGTCAAGTAGACAAAATGTTAAAAGACGGTATTATAGAGGAGACGAGATCAAAATTTTCGTCGCCTATATTACTTGTTCCAAAGTCATCGTTGAATGAGAATAAAAGATGGAGATTAGTTTTAGATTACCGATTATTGAACAAACAAATAGAAGATGATAAATTTCCGTTACCTTCAATTACGGATATTTTAGACTCCTTGTCCGGTGCTATTTATTTTTCCCATCTTGACCTTTCCCAAGGATATTATCAAATAGAATTAGACCAACTCAGTCGACCCTGTACAGCCTTTAGCACAGACCGAGGGCAGTACCAAATGACCAGATTACCTCAAGGATTAAAAATTAGCCCTTCTTCATTTTCACGAGCTATGACCATTGCAATGTCGGGATTAAATTACGATTCTTGTTTCATATATTTAGATGACCTTATAGTATTCGGTAATAACTTAATAAATCACAACAAAAATTTATCTAAAGTTTTCCAACGATTAAGAGACGTAAATTTAAAACTTAATCCAAATAAATGTGAATTTCTGAAAAAAGAAATTTTATATTTGGGACACACTATTTCGGCAGAAGGTGTCTCACCAGACCCTAGAAAAACCGAAATCATAAAAAATTATCCTGTTCCCAAAGACTCCAATGAAACTAAGAGATTTGTAGCATTTGCTAATTATTATAGAAAATTTGTCAAAAATTTTGGAGATATTGCTAGACCTTTAAATGAATTAACAAGAAAAGGGGTACAGTTTGAATGGACCCCAGAATGCCAAAAATCCTTCGAAATTTTGAAACAAGCCTTACAAAATCCACCTATTTTACAGTTTCCGAATTTTTCAGAAAATAATTGTTTTATCTTAAATACCGATGCCTCAGGTTATGCCATTGGTGCCGTTTTGTCTAATGGAAATGATAAACCTATTGCATATGCCAGTAGAGTCTTAAACAAAAGTGAGAAAAATTATAGTACAATTGAAAAGGAACTTTTAAGTATATGTTGGGCAGTAAATCACTTCAGACCGTACCTGTATTCTAGACGCTTCGTTATATATAGTGACCATCGTCCGCTTTTGTATCTTTTTGGAATGACAAACCCTTCAAGCAGACTTACTAAATTTAGGTTATTGCTTGAGGAATACGACTTTACAATAAAATACGTTAAAGGTAAAAATAATGTAGTAGCAGACGCTTTGTCCCGTGTCGAATTATCGTCGGATGATTTGAAGGAGATGAAGCCAAATATGAAAGAAACTACTTATATGGTAACTAGAGCACAGGCAAAGCTAGCAAATGAAAATATTGTTGGTAGTCTTGATTCTAATCTAGAGAAAAGGACTGATCACCCTGGACTCATAGAATTATTAAGGCGACCAAAGTATTCTTTTCAACTTTGTCCTATGTTACAGAAAGATTTTGAGAAAATAGTAAGAAATAAAAAATATGATTATAAAATAGGGAAATTAATTTTAATTGAAAATTCGCGAATAATTTACATAAATCAGAATACTCTATCATCGTTAGACTTAGGTACTACGTTGAGAGATCTGAAAATAATGTGTAATAAATTTAATATTCCGGAATTAATTATTGTAAAAGATGAAAAGTGCATGTACTTATTAAATGAACTTATAAAATTCCCTGAAAAAATAAAGAAGTTTGATTTAAAAATATCAATTGTAAAATCTAACGAAGAAGTTTTAGAATTAGAAAAAAGACAAATAATATTAAACGACTATCATTTGTTACCTACCGGAGGTCATGCTGGAATAAATCGTATGTTTAATAATATAAAGAAAACATATTTCTGGCCAGGCCTGCGGAATGATGTAGAAAGTTTCGTGAAAAAATGTGATGATTGTCAACGACACAAGCATTCACAGCGAAACATTGAGCCACTGAAAATCACTACCACTGCTAAATCAGCTCTACAAAAAATATATCTCGATTTGGTAGGTCCTTTAGAGCAGGATATCGATAATAACAAATACATTTTAACTTTACAATGCGAATTGAGTAAATTTGTTGAATGCTACGCTATTACAAATAAGGAATCTTATACAGTAGCAAAAACATTTGTTGAAAATTATATTTTGCGATATGGGGTTCCTGATGAAATTGTAACAGACAAGGGCACAGAATTTTTGTCGTCTATTTTAGAAGAAACGTGTAAACTTTTAAATATCAAACATTTAAACTCAACCGCTTATCATCACGAAACTTTAGGGTCTTTAGAAAACTCACATAAAAATTTGGGAGCTTATTTACGTATGCAGGTAGCTAAACAACCAAATTCGTGGAGTTCATGGGTGCCTTATTGGAGTTTCTCTTACAATAATACTGTTCATACTGAAACCAAATATACACCACACGAACTTGTATTTGGAAAAACAGCTACTTTGCCATCTAACTTAACTGATCAAATTGATACTATTTATAATTTTGATGATTACCCTATTGAACTGAAATATAGAATTCAAACAGCTTGTGATGATGCGAGAAATAATTTAATGTTATCAAAAGACAAAAGGAAAGAAAGGTATGATAAGAAAACGAAAATTGTAAATTATAAAGTAGGCGATAAAGTTTTATTAAAAAACGAGGCTGGGACTAAGTTGGAACCATTATTTAAGGGTCCATATATAATTATTGAAGAAAACTCCCCTAATGTAGTTATTAATGTTAATGATAAGCTTATAGAAGTACATAAAAATAGGATTAAGTTATATCATGAATAATAAATAATTTAAAAAAAAAAAAAAAATGTTTATAGACGTCTAAACATTTTTTTTCTCGCCCTTTGGAGGTGTAATGATATTCATTATTTTAGATATTTAGTAATATATATTTCACAATTTCCTCTATCAAGTGCATCGACTTCAGGTGTAGTATTATTGACCTGTGTATACTGTTTAATCAGCAATAAGACTGTTGCTACCTGAAGTACTTTACGCTGATAGATCGATTTTGATATAATGTTTTAGGTTAAATGGATTATTGTAGATTATTATAATTGGTGCATTCAACTAGTGTAGAAGTAAATAAAATTAGGTTTTATAACAAACTGTGTTTAAATTATTAAAGTCTAATTAAAGAGAAGTTAGTTTATCACATATAGCTGGTTTTATTAATTTGTTGTTGCACTTTATATTTGTGATTATGATAGTATATTATTAACGAACATTAACAAGACAAGAAAGGTCACTCTCAATCGGAGCTTTCATGTCCAGCTTACACAAGCGCGCCGACGATTTCGACAAATTCCTGGAGCCGTGCACGTGCTCGTGCTTATACGAGGTTGATGCAAACCGCTGGCGATTAAAACGAATAAACGTTCACTTACCAGAGTGATTTAAAAACATCTAGCAATAATTGTTATTGTAACCTATTCCGCTTACTGGGAATAAAAATAAAAATGGGAATATCGTCAGGATATTTAATTGGTGAATCTAAACATAATTATAAAAAGAACTGGTACCTAGCAAAAATGAAGGGAAACATGAAAGTTACATCAAAAAGTAATAATGTAGTAAGCTACAGATGAGACTGGTAGGTATAAAAATTAACAATAAAATGTTTGCCAATGCCAACTTAAATAGGTATTCGTATACAGGTCATTACAGGTTGTTCCAAATCCGAGGCCATCAAAGAGTACTAACTTACTTAACAGTAAAGTACGGGTACTGGGAAAAATAATTATCGCGATTCGAAAATTGAGAGAACCATCCAAAACCAAAGGCGTTTAACCAAATGTGTTAAAATCTATGTTAACAACTCAATTAAAAAAATTGTATTTAAGTAAATATTGTGAAATAAAATATACCTACCGATTTTCAAAGATGTCAACATATTAAATTTTATGTTAGGTTTCATTGATTGTTTCGAAGAATATCTATTTTTTATATACGGTTCGCGAATTTAATTGTAAAATAAATCCGCAGCCTAATATATGGGTTTAAGAAATATTTATGAGGAAACTCTTTACAAGGATGTGTAAATAGTAAATTTTCATATAATTTTCTAAGGGTCGCTCCAACGATCTCGTAACAACTAATTTTATTAAAATTTTCAACGAAGATTATTTCTAGTTGTTTAACATATTTTACAACATTACTAGGAGGTACATTCAGACCTCCATAGTTTTTAGAAGTCGAATATGCTTTATGCTCTAAAAATGCAGCCGCTTCTTTTGGTAATGTATTTTCATCATTATACTTTGTGCAAGCACTACAAGAGTGTTGCAGCAAACATTTCCTTAATAGATAGCCAGAAATGTAAACTATAGCATTGCCATCTGTACTTGAAAGATTTCTATAGTCGCATGTGAAAACTGTTAAAGAGTTATTATTTGTCAATATAGGTACATCGATATTTTCATATTCTTCTAGCATATCAGGAGTTACATTGAGCAAACTGTATTAATATCTTTAATACATAAATAGGCACCTTCAACCTCATTAAAATATTTCGGAGAAAATAATTTCTTGAATGCCCTACAAAATTGAATTGGGGTTGGATTTCTCAAGTTTCCGCAACCATTTCTTACCAGACCAAAAAAATTTTCAATGCAATCCTGATTAGGGTTCCTTGTTAAAAGAAATGAATAATTTCTGCATTTTAAGGTTTCCCATGAAGACAGAGCAGAGGTAATAGTAATTTTCCAGCCATTTATAAAGTGCATAGTATTGTTTATACATTTTTCCACGTATGTTACCTTTCCATCATTCTGTTTGCAGAACCAAACACAAAACACTAAGTACGTAAATGTTTTTTTTATTTCTAATGGAAAATTCGCTCACTCAAAAAGACAACTGGTATATTTCTTTACATATCCCTACGACGGACAACCTGTTTATGCATATCGCACGTAGGAGACTTACGGTGCTCTATACACAGTAGCATCCGATATTCGAGCGAGATAGGCATAACGAGGGGAGGAGCTTAGAGTGATCCTTCTTGTCTTGTTAATGTTCGTTGATATTATACACCAAGGTGGTGAAGACTATTATTGTTGACCGATCACCAAGATTATTTCGCGACAAATTCAAATATTGTGAGAATCCAGAGATAGTTCAACAAAAACTTGTGCAACATAATTTCGTATAAGTACTCAGGAGATTGTCTTTAACATATTTACTGCTTGAAATTACCTTCCAAGATAAAATTATTTGATTAAAAATGCCATTAGCTTAAAATTCGCGCTCAACCAAAAAGACTGATGACATAACGAATACGTTCATAATACATCGAAAACTGACAGTGTACTTGTCAATCAGACGACAGGGTAAACGCTTCTTGTGGTGCGTTTGTGAATTATTTTCAATTTTTGTCTTAAATTTGGCTATAAAGTTCATTTAAAAACCAGGAGGAGTAATTTGAAAAGCCTTACTCACACCATTAAAAATTACCAGATTAGTTACTAAAGGGTGTGTTCCTGTTCCGAAAACGTAGTCCGAAAACGTAGTCAACAGTCGTGTTCCAAATATGTTAAATATGCCTTGATAGCAAAGACACTAGTCATAAGTCGATTTCTCCTCTGATTTGCTGTATATTTTTCAGATGTACCTACGCATTAAACAAAATGTAAGACTTTTTCCTGTTTCGTTTCTTAGTCAAACATAAGAAGATTCAGATTCACATCGACAACAAACAAATTATGGTCATTGTTGATGGTGGAGAATTACAAATAGTCAAGTTACTTTAATTATATTTATTACGATTAAATTGAAAAGAATATGACAATTGATAATATGTTCTGGCAATAACAATACTACAAAATTAATAGCATTGTAGAGCAATATGCAGTATTAATTTAAACATTTCCAACAGTTATCTTTATGTTGCCGGATTGATTGTAATGAACCACTTTTCAAATACTTCTGAGATACCTTCTTCCTTCTTTTTAACTTCAAAAACCAATAATGTAATTTCTACCAAACCCATTCTTTTCTATATTGTTTTATATCTTCCATGG
>CAJUYG010005900.1:0-13015 GCA_910591675.1 Galerucella calmariensis
ATCGGGTACGGGGATAACTGCAGAAGTCAAGTTGAAGTGGCAAACTTATTTAATCACAGGTATCCGGAATTGCCTAATATTTCACAAAGTTCTGAGTCTAAAATTTATGCACAATTCAGAGAACTTGGACATGTCAAACCATTGAAGAGAAAACCACACTTCGTTGAAGATGATGTGAAAGTGGATATTTTGTTAAGTGTCGAAGAGAATCCAACTTCAAGTACACGTCAAATTGCCCGTGAAAATAATGTTAGTCATACAACTGTTCTAAGATGTCTTCATAAAGAAAAACTTCATCCCTACAAATTAACTTTTGTGCAAGAGTTAACAGAAGACGATCCAGATCGTAGAATGGATTTCTGCGAAAGATTGATGAATAAGATGAACAGAAATGAGATAGCTCTTGGTACCATTTTTTTTCCTGACGAATCAACATTCACATTGAAAAGAGAGGTAAACCGACCGAGTTGGATGCGTATTATTGGTCCTATATTTATAGATGGAAATTTGACAGCTGAAAAATATTTAAATATGCTTAGAAATGGAGTTATTCCTGCGTTGGCAAACTTATATCCCAACGCAATAGATCCTAGCTTACCGAATGAAAATGTTTGGTTCCAGCAAGACGGGGCAACACCCCATTATGCTTTAATGGTAAGAGCTAATTTAGATGAAATCTTCCCCAATAAATGGATTGGTCGAAGAGGTACTATGGAGCGGCCAGCTAGATCGCCAGACCTCACGCCGTTAGATTTTTTTTTGTGGGGTTATCTCAAGAACAAAGTATATACAACACAACCAACTAGCATTGTAGACCTCAAAGACAGGATAACTACAGAAATACGGAATATTTCACCTCAAACTTTAAACAAAGTTAAGGAGGAGTTCTATAGGAGACTGTGCTATTGCCAACAACTAGGTGGGGAACATTTTGAGCATTCATTTTAATGTATTAAAATCAAATACATCTGGTATTTTATGTATGTGTTTAATAACTGTAAAAATAAAAATTTCACCGTGTATAATTAATAATTGACCATACATTATTCAGTTTGTTGGAATCGGTTCATTAAGAGGATTTCAAAAATATGCAAATATACAGGGTGTTTCATTAAAAAGAAAAACACCGACTATGGCATACTTGCGTGAATTACCCTGTACATTTAAATTTATGTTTACATAACGCACAACTCAATTCAAAAGTTGATGTGTCTCGGCATTTTGTATAATTTTCTAAAATAATGACATAAATAATTTTATTCCATAAGTGGTTTCCACACTGTATGTTGGAAAGCTTCCAGTGAAATTAACATTCCTCCAATATCAAATAACTGCCTTTCTTTTTGAACCTGAAAAGCTGAACCAAATTATATGTCCCATTACATTCAAGTTCCAATCAATCCCTAATCCGACTGAACTTTTAGGTAAGCACAGCAGCTAGGATACAGAGCTAGCATACAGCTATGATACCGTTACACTCCAAGATACCGCCAAAACCCCTAGGATACACATAGGCCACCTTATTTTCAAGTTATCTCTACCTTCGTCTACAAGCTACCATATAAAGTGCAGGCTTAATTTTGTATAATAAAGTTGATAATTCAGACTTTTTTTTCAATTTCTTATCCATTAGGCTGTAAGAGCTCTATGGTTTACACAAGTTTTTCTATTATTTTGTTAACTTTTAATTGAATTATTCTACAATGTGTCTCTACCTTTTTCACCTTAGGCTTCTTTTTCGTTAAATTCATTTCATTCTTTTATCCATGTCTAAAAGGTAGTCATGCCCTAAAGATTTTATAGTATGTCAACCCTCTGGCATACTCAGTGAGTGTAGACATGGAGTGTAACCACCCTCTTGCCGGGCATCTCTGTCTCATGTGGTAAAAGTAAGGTTACACATAATATTCTTTGAAGCAAGGTCAGTTTCTAAGTACGGGCAATACAAATTAACTTTAAAATCAGCATATTTTTATTCACCATAATAAAGCCGTTTTAAAAACCTAATTGAACCCAAGATGTTTTCTTTTTTCTTATTCTTTTGGGAATCAAACCACAATAATGGTTTTTATTTTTTATTTCGACGTTTCGGTAGCGTTCCAGCTACCGTTGTCAAGATTAACTAGTAATAAAATTGATAAAAAAATTTTTGGTCCCTATCTGACAACGAAAAAAAAGGGGTAGTAAAATCTTTATACGATAGGGCCAGAATCATTTGTTCTAATGATAATCATTTCACAAAGGAGAAAACTCTACTGAAAAATGTTTTAAATGCCAATAATTACCCGGCAGAATTTGTAAATAAAGAAATCAAGAATATAGAGAAAGGCTCATTGTTAAAACCCATAAGAATAACAATAATATTAATAATTCAGCTAACATAATTTTTAAAAACTTGACAATACCGTATGTTAGGGGTTTGTCAGAAAGAATTAAGAAAATTGGTAATCAATTTAACATTCGAACCAGCTTTAAATCTAACAATACTTTGAGATCTATCTTAACAAAAACGAAACCAAAAAATGAAAAACAATCTTCAAAAAATTGCATATATCAGATATCTTGTGAATGCGACAAATTCTATTTAGGTGAAACATCTAGACCATTGAAAGTCCGAATAAGTGAACATAAAAAATACATCAAAGATAGGGAGTTCTTTAAGTCAGGTATTTGTAAACATGCTTGGGAAGAGGGGCATAAAATTCAATGGGATTCGACAAAAATAATATTGAAAGAGCCCAATAATAAAAGTCGAAAAATCAAAGAAAGTGCTTTGATACAACTAAATGCAGATAAATGTGTAGCTAGTATTTCAGCCGAATGTAGTCAAATTTGGTTACCAATGTTAGAAAGAGAAATTTCCAATAATCAATTACCTGCGTTATCAGGATAGCATCATAAGTTTTCATCCAGGTTTTCTTATGATTTATCATTGGAATAGTTGTTAATCGATACACACTTCAATACACAAAATCACCAAAAAATAACAACAAACGCGTTTTATTAACAACATTTCCAAAATAAGCTAAAAAAGCGCTATCCCAATAAAAACCGTTCCTGAAACGTGCACTTCACTGGATTACATTTCTAGTAGACTATCATATCGTTAGAATGTCATAAAATAAAATATTTTATTCCACATTTCACCAGAGGTGTGATCTACTATGAATGGACCTTAATAAAATTTGACAACAAAGTTTTGTACTCTTAAACTTCAAAATATTATTGATTGTCTAGTTGTCATATTTTTTCGTTGTGTCAGATAGGGACCAAAAATTTTTTTATAAATTTTATTACTACTTAATCTTGACAACGGTAGCTGGAACGCTACCGAAACGTCGAAATAAAAAATAAAAAACATTATTGTGGTTTGATTCCCAAAAGAATAAGAAAAAAGAATAAGTAATGCCACAAGGAACTTACAGAAGATACCAAGATGTTTTCATTGTGCAACTTAGGTTGTCATCTTTATACTCAGCATATCAATCCTTAAAAAAGTATAGTATGTTCGTACAAAACGGTTATTTGCAGCTCGTTGCATAGTTGGTATACTATTTTATCTTTTTCTCATCTCATATTGGTTACTTTGTATGTATCTATGTATTTTTACATAGATCAAAATATTGTATTTGTTCCAATATTGAATATAACAAAAAAAAACATCTAACGTGTTTATTATGATGTGGATAGAATGGTCAATAAACGAGACATTTTTAGAACGTTAAAAATACTGAAATATATATTTCGTGTACCCACAAACTTTAGATATTTTAAGAATTTTATTCTCAGAAACGAGAAATAATATTGTCTAGGAATGAAATTTCTTTTGGATAGGATAGAGCTGCGCATAATTTCAGTTTCGGTGAATGTCAGTGGAATACAAACTGCAATTTTCATAGCATAAAATATGAAGTATAACTGGAGCGTTTAATAATTACAGATTTATAATACTCGCTAAAAAAATGAACTCTAAGTTGATAGGTATCATGTTCGGAGTTTTCTAATCTGGAGCTTTGGTACTTTGGGTACAATGAAACAAGAATAAATAAATACGTACAGCTTATTGCATATATAGATTGCGAAAAGTCTATTCAAGCCATACGATTTACACAAGTACGACAGGGAAAATATGAGCAAAACACTTGAAAGAGAGAGAAGAATAATTGTTCGCAGTCAGCGTTGGGCGTGTTTTCAGTTCCAGCTACCAATCTGATATGAATGCAGCGTTGCCAGCTTAAAATGTTTGATACCTTCTAAGGAATAATTATCTTATTTTGCATTTAACTTTTAAATTCTAATACGGGATAACGCCGTATTTACTGGGAGAAATTCGAGATTGGTAATATTATTCACTTTTTGAAAAATAAGTGAGATAAGCACAGATGAGAATAAAATGATATAGTTCGAGAAAATAAATGGACAAATTACAATCTGCAATAAATACAATTTATACACTGCTTTCGATTAAACAATTATTGGTATTTAACGTTGTTGTATACAAAAATTAGAAATAACTCTTACATATAATACACTTGGCAACAGCTGACTGCGCACAAATATTCTTCTCTCTCTTTCAAGTGTTTTTCTCATATTTTCCTTGTCGCACTTGTATAAATCGCATGGCTTGAATAAACTTTTCGCAATCTGTTTGTCGAGTTTCAAGAGTTAAAAAAAGTATGGCAGAAGCAGATATCAAACTTTATAAAAAAGCAGGGGGCGACGACCCAGCACTGTAGTGGAACGCGTTTGATGCGATAATTAAAGTCAAGCAAGGTCGTACATGGTTAGTACTTGGATGGGTGACCAAAGCCAGGGTAAACCATCGTTTAGGGCCCGTACAGCCTGCAGCGGACTAGAATATCACAGCTCGCAGGCATTATACCAGTAAAATTTTTTTATGGGACAAACTCACAAAGGTCTAATTATTGGTTTGATACTGACTGTAAGACATCCAAAAGGCAAGTGAAAAACTCATTAAAAATTTGCAAAAAACAAGGATTCCTCGAACCATACAAGACAACTTATATTTCCAACAGAAAGGAATATAAGCAGTTAATTTCAAAAAAGAAAACTGACTACGAGAATAATATTGTAGCTGCTCTTTCCAACACGAAAAATCAATCAGAGTTCTGGAAAACCCTAAGCCTATTTAGACGTAAGAATAAAATTTGTCCCTTATCAATCGAGGAATGGGAATCTTTTTATGATGGCATAACTCTGCCCAGAGTGGAGTACGATCTATATATCTTTGGTGTCGGAGACGAATTTCGGATAGCCCTATATCACTTCAAGAACTTGATCAATCTTTGATTTCGTGCAAAGATGGCAAAGCACCTGGTAAAGATGGTATTAGTTATGAGTTTTTGAAGCACTTACCGCAGAATTGGCGGTTATATATTTGCCATTTATATAATCAAATTTTAGATTCAGAAATTATTCCTTCCGGTTGGCACGAAACAATTCTTACAATGATCCACAAAAAAGGGCCCTTAGAGGAACCTAATAACTATCGTGGTATATCACTAATTAATTGTTGTGCCAAAGTATTCACGTTAATTCTATTAAATCGCTTATCCAATTGGTGTGAAAATAATTTCATTCTTCCCGAATCACAATTCGGATTTCGAAAGAATAGGGGGTGTTTGGATAATATTTTTATTTTGACTACCGTTTTGCAAATTACTCTTAGACTTCCTCGTAGGAAAGTATATGCTGTTTTTGTAGATTTTCGTAGAGCTTTTGACAGTATAGATCATGTACTTCTTTGGCTGAAACTACATAAGTTCGGAGTTAGTACTAAGTATATCAGAATATTTAAACACTTATATGACAATGCTACATTTTTAATTAGGCATCAAAATCTGTATAGTAAGAAATATGCTATTTCTGAGGGAGTTCTTCAAGGTGAGTCGCTGAGTCCATTGCTTTTCTCTATTTTCATCTCTGATATTGAGGATTACTTTCGTTCAAGTAACTTATGCGGGATTAATATCGATGGCAGGAATGATGTCTTAATGCTTCAATACGCAGATGATATAGTGATACTTGGTGACTCGCCAATAGATATGGAACGTAAACTGAGAGTACTCGAAACTTACTGTTCTGACAATAAACTCACAGTTAACACTGATAAAACAAAAGTATTAATATTTGCAAGGGGAGGGCACAAACATAATCTAAATCAAAAGTTTTATTACAATGGTCTCAGATTAGAAATAGTTAATCAATTCACGTATCTAGGTGTCGATTTTTCCTCAACATCCTTGTTCTGTACTATGGCCAAGAATACTAAAATAAAAGCTTGTCGCGCCATTGGAGCAGTGATGGATATTATGTGTCGATCCAAAATGAATACATGGGATTCCAGAATCAAACTGTATGATTCAATAATTTTATCTTCTCTCTCCTTTGGAATTGGTGTGTGGGGACTACGCTATACTGATGTTATTGAGCGAGTTCAGGTTAATTTTTTCAAGAAATTGTTGAATTTGTCACAAAATACTCCAGATTACATTGTACGTCTTGGGACATACTCGTCTCACTTATCATTAATCATTTTCAAACATGCTTTAATGTGGTTGAATAAACTTAAAATAATGGATAATTCTAGAATATCTAAAATCAGTTATATGCGACTTTTACAATTAACCACTGAAAATGCTAAATATAATTGGGTCTTACAAGTTAAAGAATGGTTCACTTTTGCCGAATGTGAACATTTATGGATAAAGTATTTGAATACATGTTCACATACATTAGATGGCGTTATTTTGGGGAATTTTGAAAGAAAACTCCTCGAAATTGATATATCTAGGAAGGTTTCCTCCAGTTATTCTTTAATATACTCTCGGTTGATGATTGATGAAACCAGAAAGAATTATTTGTGGATTCCTGCTTCTATGTATATAACGAGAATTATCGCACAAATCAGAACTTCCAACAAAAAGATACTGAAATTTTCTTTTAAAGGTAATTTCTATTCAATTGATTGTAGTGAAATATGTTCCGTTTGTGATATGCATACACCAGAATCGTTAGATAGTAGAGTGCTTTTCTACACAAATTTTTATACGCAAAGCAGGCCTTTTCTTAATTCTTTTGATAACCGTTGGAAAAGTAATGCGAAAAGTACACGCTATGGCACTTTTCCGTACCGAAATGTCAAACAAAGCTACCTATGACCTGTCAACTTTTTTTGACAATTCAACCTAATTCACTATTATTGGTGTACAATTTAAAAAAATTTGAACCAAAAGTGAGTAGACAATTTATTTCATCATTCATTTTAATTTATTAATTATAAAAACATTATTCTATTAAGCATTATTTTAGGAATTAAATCCAAAATCAAAATAATAATAACATAATAATAAAGCAAAATGGTTCAAATTTTACAATTAATTATACATTCAACTGATATTTCTATTTATTTTCATATTGTAAGTTCTTTCTGTTCAAAGTTTAAATAAGATAACTATATAAATTACTGTATTTCTTTCATTAGTAAATGTGGTTGTAGAAAAAATATTGTGTACAACTTGTACGCAATTCACTTTTCTCACTCGCTAGATTTGCATTACGGCTCGTGCCACAAATTTCCACGCTCGTGGGAAAAGTGTCGCTTAGCGCACTAGCTGTAGAAACTACTATTGTTACCCAGATATTAGTACTTTTTTCATAATACAGAGTGATTTACACATACATCTCGTTATAAAACCGACAAAAATTAGAGAAAATACACTTTTTGTGGATCACCCTGTATTTTATAATTCGATTCGTCAAAATAATTAATTTATTTTGTCTTGTGATCAGATAGAAATATTATATAAGATAAAAAATTTCACAATCATACTATTACCAGCCTTTCAGAAACAGGGTCCCGAGTGTAGAGCACTCAGGAAAATAGGCATAACAAAATTAAAATCACATTTCTATGGATACCTACCGATGAAACAATTATAAGTATTTTATCTACAAATGTCATATAACGGGTACGATTTGACACAATTTTCAGTGTCATAATGACGTATATTACTGCACTAGTGCGTTTTTGAATACATCACCGCACTAGTGCGATAATAAGAATCTAGAAAAATATAAATACCAGAATTAAATATTTAAAATAGCACTGGAAGCTGCATTTTCACTTTCCGATACACAGTACCATATTATGTTTGCATTCGATATTATTAAAAATACGTTGGATTGAATTTCATGATATAGGTACTGTTATAATAATAATAAACAGTTGTAGATAAAATTTTGTACGTAGCACGTGTGATAGGAATTATTAACGCACTTATATGATATATACACGACTCGGCCTACGGCCTTCTCGTGAATGGGGTGCATGCGTGCGTTAATAATGTCCATATCCCACTAATTACGTAAATAACTGTAGGTCTGTAGGTATTTTCTACAGTAAATTATTTAATTAAATGAAATACTCTTATTTTTTGTTGGGTATGAACTATTTTGCCTATTGCGTTTCCTAACCATTTTAAAGGGTGCTCTGAAAAATATAATTGAGTTCCGCCCTGTATATGTTGACGTTTTGAACTATTTATTTGTAAGTTTGCGATATACTAGAGCATATCAATGGTACTATCAACTAAAAATGCATATTTATTTGTTAATCATAAAATTACGTGGTCACGAAAAACAAGGATTTTTCAACTCTTCAACACCCTTTATATCGGAACTAGTCATAGGACTGAATTGGTCCCATGTTGGTCAAGAAGTTGGTCGGAATGCCAGTTTGCCATAAGAACAGAGCGGGGTCGTTTGAAGCGATCTATTTAAAAAGTTCAGTTAATTTATTCATTCATTCAGTTCGTTATTTTAATTGAAAAAAGTTTGGGAAGCAAGCGAGGTTCGAACAATGTAGCAGCTAGTTCAATCAAACATTTATAATACATGGAAAATGTAATCATCTGGATAGGTATCCATTGCTATTTAAAAAGCTGGCTTTGACAAATTGTGGGGAAAGTCAACATTTATATCACTTTTAATTTTCATAAGACTGCACCCAATTACTAATTGTAATAACCTATCTATACGTCGATCTATACCTACTTGAATTTTTTCTACAAATAATTATTGCTTCTTTTTGTTAAGTTTAATTTAAACATCTTGTGTACTAATATGTCAGATGTTGATTACACATTATTAGGTGAAACTACCACGTGGTCGTAGGTGAAATTCTGTACATTACCCATGTGAAAGTGATTTTTCACACTAGTGAATCCGCCCTTGGGCTGCTAAACCATACTCTCCGCCCTATTTTCAGAATTCATATGATTGTTTTTTCCGGTGACGTGTAGGCATAAAACAAATGGAACCAAAACAAACTACATGATTTGCAATAAAAAACCTTAGATAGCAAAAAAAATATTAAAATAACAAAACAAAACTTCGAAAAAATTTAATATTTCAATATTCAAAATAAGCGGAAGTCAACGGAGTAGTTTTTCTAAAATCAGTGTGTAATGGAAAAACAAACCGACTCATTGTTTTGATGATGAATTGGCTTATAAGAAATTCACGTAGAAAAATTTCGTTCTAGTATAAAAAACCACGTATCAGCACCAAATATAGAATTTTTACAATATTTGTGATACACTGTACGTTGTATTCACCTTCAAAATATCTCCGAAGATTAACCCAATTTTCCCTACTTCTACAGTCTGTGGGAGTTCGTGTAACGCTCGCCAATAATTCTTAGATTCATCAATTTTATACTTATATCTAGTTTAAATAGAATACGATACGAGAGGTAGATATTTTGTGCGATTGTGCGTGGTTGGCTACGGGACAACTGGTGAGTGTCAAACAAAAAATATTTATTTAAAACCTCTAGTCTAAATAGTAATTTCTTACATATGAAAATATTTAATTTGCTTTTTTGAATTAATATTTTTTCTATTTCAAAATTATTTTTTGAGTTTTCCAGCTTCTCACTTCTTT
The DNA here is from genome assembly GCA_910591675.1 of Galerucella calmariensis. Lineage (NCBI taxonomy): Eukaryota > Metazoa > Arthropoda > Insecta > Coleoptera > Chrysomelidae > Galerucella > Galerucella calmariensis. The sequence continues at coordinate 9,967 of CAJUYG010005900.1, forward strand.
CAACTACTCAGTCTAATATTTTTTCCAACTTCTATACTTAAAGCTCAACACTTCTATGTAAGGGAAATTACAAATTACACTACACCTTCACTAACTCAAGCTGACTAAGTAAGTTGTACTTTAAATTTTGTTAACAGCTGTCTGAACTTGAAAGCTTTGAACCAGTATTCCAAAATGATAAGCTGAAATTATTGCCGCATCTATACATCTCTATTTCTCAAATAGCTTGGATAATTTTTTCAAATATCTGTGACCTATTTCACTTCAATGAAATTTTTTCCAGCTTATTTGTTTGTTACAATAGAGAAAAGATTAGATTTTTCAAATGTTTGCTGGTGATGGCAAAGATTACAGAATAAAAATAGAAGATGTTTCACTCCAGGGCGGTTTGATTCAAGTTGCTGTCCCAAACGGACGCCGCTCTCATAAATTATGTTTACGATTCGCTTATGGATAGATACCAAAGAAGTTCGAAAAGCTTATTTTATTTCAAGCTATACAGGGGTAATTAGAGAAATATATATTCAAATTAATAGGATTCTTTATCACAAAGGTTTCTTTTTAAATGTTAATTATTTCTAAAAATGTTCGGGATATGAATTTGAAAAGGTAAGTAAAAAATAAACTTGCATTTTTAAAATGAATCAATTCACAGTTTTTATCCAGCATCTTAGTAATTTTGTGATACTTATTGATAATCTAGCAGATATTTTTTATCACAAATTCAATTAAATATACTCATTAGCCACCAGAATAATAGGGCCACTAAATCTTAAATTTTGATCTTTAAATAACGCGTATTTTTTGGATTGACAAGGTTAAAACAGTAAAAAGAGAAGCAGCTGCAGGATACCTTTATTAAAAATTTATATAAAAATTTATAAATGTTGTAAAATACTAAGTTTGGAGTTTGGTTTATGTGTTAAATTTAATCTATTGTCTTTCAAATCTTTCAATATACATTTGAGAGTTAAATATATACGGACTCTGGTAAAGAGACTTGCATAATATTTGAAAGAAAATTGATTACATGGATGATGAAGAGAAAATTTAGTAAATTCGTTCAAAAGGAACTGACCAATTCCACTTTGGTTAGCTATAGAATTGGATTTTTGTGTTTTCTTGCTTAATGTACTTGTTTATATAATATCCTTATTATAAAAATAAATCCGTAATTTTGTATTAGCAAATGTTACAAAATATTTAGTGTTTAAGCTATTAAAGAGAAAAATATTAATACGACTTTTTGCTCATTTCAACAATTAATTGATAAATTTAAAAAATCTATACAACATAAATATACTTGAAACACGAACAACCAATAAACACCGTTCTAAAATAACAGCGCTCGACGGGCGACGTCCCGTAGGTATAATATGCCAAATTAAATGCAAATTTATTAGTCAATGATGCAAGTAAGGACGTAGCGACGTACTGTACTATCCAAGTCACCAGACAGTCACCATCGGCATCGGTGCTTTAGGCGATAAATTCGAACGAGTGAAACATCTTATATTTTTATTCTGTAATATTTGGTAATGGATGGACTCAAAAGCTGGCACTGATTTTAAAAATCATTCCGGTCATATTAAGTAACAGCCAGTATTTCATTTTCAAATAAAAAGTTGAATATGCATGACTTTTATCATAATTACGTCAGAATAACCGTTTTTATTTCAAATAACTCAATTAAAGCAATGATAGAATCATAGTATGAACCATATCCGACTAAATACTTTCATAACTATCAAGATTTATTTTGTGCTTGTGAATTAATCTTCAAATTATTCTAATCGGGCTTTTCGTTTAGAAATTAAGACGTGTATGAAAATGGTAATAGTTAGAAAAAGGCCGCGATGTTAACTCATAGTCCTACGTTAGTTTATTAGTTAGGTAAACTTCATTCCAAGATATTTCGTTTTAACTTAACACCAACACCATTGGTTCAAGAGAAAAACCCATATACCAGGTAGTCGTTAATCCGATAACAATAGCACAGTATCGTATCGTACCCATTTGTTCGAAAAGATAATTCCATATGGTATGATTATTTTTCTACTGAAATGTTTGGTTGGTGAAATAATATTTTGTTTCAATATCTAAATATTACCGACTACGTATCTATTACTGTGCACTGTACTACGAAAGATTTATAAGCTGATTATTCAATCCTTCAGACCAGATACCGATTCAGCAAAATATTGTGGAATATACTTTACCTACTCATATCATTTTCAATACTTTAGAAATAATTGAATAGTGGTTTTCATCTTCAATTATATTGCTCATTATTTAAGTTTGATTCATCGATTGAAGTCGGGGCGGGTGGCTAGTAATTCGTGCTACAAACAACTACACACGAAAAACTTTTTTCCCTACGATCATATAGGAAAGTGACATATATCGCACTATGTGGCCTTTATTCATACGCGTACGGAAATAGTCTATTACATAACGTGTGCGGAAAGTGACATTTTTCACACGAGTGGGAAATATTGTAGCACGAGGCATGAGCCGAGTGCGACAATCACACGAGTGTAGAAAATCACTTTTGGCACGAGTAATGTACAGTATTTTTCCTACGATCACGTGATAATTTCACCAAATAATGTGTAATCAACATCTGACATATTAATACACAAAATTTTACAATTAAAGTCAACATAATTGATTTCGAAATTAACAATAACTATCATTAGTGACAAATATATAATTTTTAATTAGATTCACCTATGTAATATCCAACGTTATATCTTAATTTAAAGCGATTTATTTGAAATGTGAAATTTTTTCCATTTGTATATTTTCTGGCCGGTCTAAAAAAAATTTAGGACGTGGATCGAACCCGCGTACCCTGCGTCAGAAGTGTGATGCTGCACCAACTGATCCAAACCATCATATTATTTATGATGGTCGGAAAATGTAATTACCTTGAAAGGTATTCATCATATTATTATATAAAATGCAGCAAAATAATAATTTCACTTTCAATTCCTATAATTATTATCCAACCAATTAATAATTATAATAACCTTCCTATAACTACTTG
>CAJUYG010005901.1:0-13008 GCA_910591675.1 Galerucella calmariensis
TACATTTAAACGGTTCATTATTGTGATATTTTGATTAGGATTAATCAGAGATCTGCCTTTTTCCATTTATTCCTACGTAATGTGTTAGAAAGACATTAACAATCGATGACGCACACCAAGAAGGGTATTATTTCGACCATAGACACAACACATTCTGAAGAAATGTCACCCTTCGAAGAATTTATAATAAACCTGAAATCGGGAAAGCGACAGATAAAAAATGACTTGGTGGTGAACAACAAGGTGGTGAAGAATTGATGCTAAGGTCATACAGTTTAATGGAAAAATATGAGAAGAAGAGAATATGCCAACAGAATGGAAAACTAGCATATTGATGTCAATATATAAGAAGGGAAATCCGGCTGAATGTGAAAACTACAGTACTATGCTCTTGATTGCTGTTTACAAAATTTTAACCTCAATGATCAGAATAAGATTAAAAAAACACTCACAAATCGGCGACATCAAGAAACCTTTGGGAAAGCAGGTCAATAGAGAAATGTTCAAATAATAGCCTTTTTGGTGTGCGTCATCGTTTGTGACGTATATCCGGGTTTTCGGCATGTCGTTTATTTTTTTTGCTATTTTGACATATAGCTAACCTTAAATTTGATAAATGAAATCATCAGGATCGTATTCAGCCAAATTCGAAAAGGCTATGGAATTAATAATTACCAGCTTCTTTTTCTAACTGAAAATACTTGAGAACTTTCAATATGCTGATGTTTTTCGATGTATCTAGGCATATTTTTGTATTATTTAAATAAATATAACAATAAGATTAATATTCACTTTTCATAAATAATAATTGACCGTAAACAACGAAGTACAGACCTGACGAGAATTGTCAGTGTGACAGTAGAAAAAGACGTGAGACATATTGCCGCTACGAAAGTAACGCCTTCATAGTATTTTGAGCTCCCGATTGATAGGTTAACGTTTGTAATACATTTAAACGGTTTATTATTGTGCTATTTTGATCAGGATTAATCACAGACGTGCCTTTTTTCCATTTCTTCCTACGTAATGTGTTAGAAGAACATTAACAATCGATGACGCACACCAAGAAGAGTATTATTTCAACTATATCACAGAGATACATATATCCTATTTGTCGACTTCAAATAATTTTTCAACAGCTTAATTAAAAGCAAACTTAGTAGAGAAATGCAAGCCATGAATATTCCAATAATATTAATTGGAAAAAAATTAGAAAAATTGTACGCAGTGGTGGTAATATCTGAAGGTTGTACAAATCCTTCGAATTGGGAGTAAGGCAAGGAGAGAAGTGTATGCAACCCTATTCAATAAATGCATGGAAGGTGTAATTCAGGACCTGGGGTTCAAGGGAATAATCATAAATAAATCCAAACAGATTATTGCATATGTCGGTGAAACAGCTATAGTTGAAAGAGATGAAAAAAAGTATTTATCAACAAACGGCATTGCTAATTAGCATATTTATGAAAAAAAACATAAGTACACTGAAAATATGAGCCTAATGACAAATTTTCGATTAAAGGACTATGCTTCCATCTTAGGAAAATAAAAGACCACTCAAATGCGGATATTTTGATACCAACTTATTCGTCTTGAAAAATAGAACATTTGATAACATTGCGCCAATGTTGTGACTTTTATAATTAACTACAATTAATGATATTATTTTTAAAATCGCTTACGAAGATTGTATGAGTAAGACAGAGAGAAAATACGTAAACAAACCTGTATTACAGATTCCACCAAGTAAGGATATAAGAAATGAATAAATAAAACCAGACAGGGTTGAGCCGACTTAATTTTGTGAGTTAATTTTTATATATGTTGTTTTTTCTTTGTAGTATTTTGTAGTGTAGTTGTTGGAATCGGTAACTCTTGAAAAAATAGGATAGGGATGCGGAAATAGTTATTTTTCTACGACCGTGCGTTTTAACCCACTTTCCTGCTCGCATTTTAGTTTTGAAAGTGTCACTTTCCCGCACTAGTGCGGGAAAGTAAAAGTATGCAAATTTTGACCTTATTAGATATTTTTTTACTTCGGAAGTTATAACTATTGTTACAAAAGGTAAATAAATATTTATGAATTAGTCCATCACATAAAATCTACATCTTTTCTAGCTTTTTGTTGCTTTTTAATTTTTTGAAAATATGAAATAATGAAGATATTTTGATATAACCCTGTACATTCTTTAAAGTAGTGTCACCAAACAAGAACTACCTGGGTTTGATATGGGAAAAATATATTAAATAAAATTCTTTCATCTACAAAGGACTTAAAACCGTTGAGGTCACCTTCGTCATCATCTTTATGTGACCTGCAACCGATGCCATCCTCATCGACCTCATCTACTTACCATTTAACATCAAATAACTCCACTGGACCGGCAATTTTAAGTAATTTACAGAATGCAACAAATTGTGTGTTTTTAATATTAATATTTATAATAATCCATAGTTTTTGGTTAAAGTGTTGTATATGTATGTTGAAATAAAATAACTTTTGAAAAATGGGTTGGTTTACTTTTTTGTATATACGATCGTAGAAAAAATAATGTTCCTAACTTATGTGTAAAGTGCCTTTCCCGCCCTTGACCGCTTGCCCGAACTCCGCTCCGCGTCGTTCGAGCCAACTGCAGTCGCGTGCGGGAAAGTATCACTTTCCGCACTTGTTAGGAAATAGTTATTTTCCTAACAAGTGTGGACAAAGAGGTACCTACTATTGAGTGGCCAGCTAGATCGCCAGACCTTACGCCGTTAGATTTTTTTCTGTGGGGTTATCTCAAGAACAAAGTATATGCAACACAACCAACTAGCATTGTAGACCTAAAAGACACGATAACTACAGAAATACGGAATATTTCACCTAAAAATCAAACAAAGTTAAGGAGGAGTTCTATAGGAGACTGTGCTATTGCCAACTACCAGGTGGAGAACATTTTGAGCATCTAATACATCAGGTATTTTATGTATGTGTTTAATAACTGTAAAAATAAAAATTACACCCTGTATAATTCATAATTGACCATACATTATTTAGTTTGTTGGAATCGGTTCATTAAGAGGATTTCAAAAATTTGCAAATATACAGAGTGTTTCATTAAAAAAAACAACACCGACTATGGCATACTTACGTGAATCACCCTGTACATTTAAATTTATGTTTACATAACGCACAACTCAATTCAAAAGTTGACGTGTCTTGGCATTTTTTATAATTTTCTAAAATAATGACATAAAGAATTTTATTCCATAAGTGGTTTCCACACTGTATATCATATAATCCTATTATTTTGTTACGACGAAACGGGTATTCACCGTATGTACAACTATATTCACAAGTCCGACTCTGTTTCACCGCAGCAGGTGGTGTCCTATTGAATGGTTAGATTATGTAATCGAATCGAAAATTTCCGACAAATAAACTGATTTTGTGGGTTTATTAATTAAATTACAACATTGGCGCAATGTTATCAAATGTTCTATTTTTCAAGACGAATAAGTTGGTATCAAAATATCCGCATTTGAGTGGTCTTTTATTTTCCATAAGCTGGAAGCGTAGTCCTTTGGTGGTAGATGGAAAATATTTCGGTATTATTCAAAAAGGGAAAAGAAGATACCAATTTGAAATGAGTGTTCCGGACATTTATACTCTATACGGACAATTATATTCTGCTTTCCAAAACTGAGATAATCTGCAACGTTTCGGCCCTAATCCAAAGATACTTAATAAATACTTAATTCACCTGTCTGCGCATTTATTCTAGAGCAGGCTGTATACATTTACAAGGTAATTCTGATAGTAACTATATGAAAGTGAGATTACCGAGACTGAATTGAAATTAAATTTACTGATATTTACATAAAGTTTGTTTGAATTTTGATAAATTTGGAAGTTATTACCAAACGACACAAGCGAAAAACTGCAAACAACAAAACTGCACATTAACACTGCGAACTCGATGTAATAGTCGAAACGTACATCTGAGGCTGTTTGCAGCTTGTGGTGTTAAATAAAAGGAAACGGTATTATGTTCGTTTTGGGTGATTTCATACGTTTAGGGGAGAACGGAGTAATATCGATTGGGTTATAAAATATAGTACATTCAGTACTTTTATTCGTTAGTACGTAGAAAAAAAATGGAATTGCAAAGAATAGATTCAGATATAATATATTTTTATCATATTGATAGCAGGATTTCAGGTAAGAGACCCTATAAAACCGCAATAAATCATAGGAGGACGTTGGAATTTATGCAGGATATAGTCTGTACAGAAAGTACGAGGAGTAATAAATCATTCATTTGAGTAGATTTCATAGACGTAACAAAATATATTTTAAGAGGGTATACCGTAAGGTACATTTTGTATTGAACGAATGAGTAGCAGCTATGCTAAAGAATATACGATTTAGGTCAGAGGTAACGGGATGTACTAATTTTAATAAAAAAAAGTGATAGAGGTACATAAATTTTAGTAAGTTTGATAAAGAAAGGCAACACAGTTTATTCATAATAGAAAACAAACCAATCTGTAACAATAATTATTTTATATATTTTTGTATATATGTGTGTATAAATGCTGGATATACAGTTTCCAAATCTTGGCAAGATGAAAACATTAAAAGCGGAAGGCAGGCATTCGTGGAAGGTTTGTCGTTAGGTTTGCAGCCACCATCTGGAAAAGGAAAAAGACTTATCATTGTCCATGTTGGAAGTTCTGAAGGTTTTGTAGATGGTGGATTATTAACTTTTATTTCAAAACGCACGGTGGCCTATCACGAAGATATGAATGGGGATGTCTTCGAGGAATGGTTTGTTCGAATGTTGGATCTGATTCCAAAAGGGGCTGTTATTGTTATGGACAACGCAAGTTACCATTCACGGTTACGAGAAGCATTGCCCACAAGTCGTTGGCGTAAAGCAGAGCTTTTGGAGTGGCTTCTTTCGAAAAATATTAAGATTCCAAAAGATCCACTAAGGAAAGAACTTTACAGAATTGCAAAAATGAACAAGAATAAATACAAAACCTACATTGTAGAAGAAATGGCTTCTTCTCGTGGTATATCAGTTCTTCGACTTCCCCCTTATCATTGTGAACTTAATCCCATAGAATTAATATGGGCTCAGGTAAAGGGGGAAGTTGGAAAAAAATACTACTTTTAAAATAAACGATGTTGTGAAATTGTTTGAGAGTGCTGTAAGTCATGTTAGTAAGGAAAATTGGACAAACTGTATCGAGCATGTTATCAAAGTAGAGGCAAATATGTTGAAAATTGATAATATTTGTGATGATTTAATCGACCCTATTATTATTAATGTCAACAACGATTCTTCCTCTTCCGAGTCGGATATAGAATAAAATGTAAGTAATAAATGTATTCCAATAATTATTTCTTTTCATTTTTTATTATATTATAATTTAAAACGTATTTTTTTCCCAAAATACACACCACTGCATTGCGTTATTGCTTATCTGCTAATCCTTTAACAATGAAGAAACCCTAAATTTTGCTACAACAGTAAGAGATTTATCAAAAATTTCATGGTGCTCCCTGTAAAGGTTTTGCATACTTAATTAGGGTTTATTACTCCTCGTACTTTTTGTACAGACTATAAAATAAATCAATTGTATCTCAATACTTCAGAAGCGAATAAATATAGACAATTTAAATTTGTAGAAAAATTGCCAATACCTGTTTGTAAGAAAGCTGAGATAATCGTTTGGTTTGATAACCACAACATTATATAAGAGGAGCATGTCGTTAAGCAAGAATTATTACGAATTGTAAGACTGCACAAATCGAAATTTATAAAATATGTAATTGACGAAATAGTCCAGTAACTGAAGGGGCAAATCAATATATTTGTCCAATAATTTTTTTGGCTTGATTTGTAGGTCTTGACAGGTACTTCAAAGGGAGAAAAAGTTCTCCAAGATTGCGCCTTGGCTAAGGGTCCAAAATGGCCCCTAAGCCCCCAAAAAACGGTTTCTCGCCATTATCTCCCGAAATATGCAATTTGGACAATTTTTGTTCAGGTAAAAAATGAAGGTCGTTAAATTATCTACAAAAATGGTCCCCATCATTTTTTCCAAAATGCAATAGTTTTCGAGATAATCGCATCCAAACGTCCCCTCGCTTACGCAGCTGCACTACCTCTATAAATGCTACCGTCTATAAAATTAACTTGTAAACCGGCGGACAAATTCTTCCATAACTCGGTCAAAAATTAATATTTTCGATGATTTAAAGTTCATTGTAATGGGAATATCCGTAGGTATCAATAAATCCCGTTCTCGCCCGTCGAGGACATTGCAAAAAGTGGCCAATGTTATTTTTCCCCAATATTTTGGCCTCTTCCATTAAATCATTGACATTTTATTTATTTTAAATGGTTTATTATCCCTTGTTTTTTTCAAATGGGGTCTGGGGAGGTCCTAAATGTTCCTAGAAATTTTTTTTCATTATCTTTGTGGCGTTCCAATAAGAAGTTTATTTATTTATTTGCATTTTTCAGTCATTTTCGGAGTTCTCACAAATCTTTCAAATTTTCCCGGTCCCTGGAAAATGAGTGCATTGTATTCCGAATAAAAATATTGGTTCAGAGAGTAGACATAGTAAGCTTTCAAATGGTGTGCATTTAATAACAAAATAATTGAACATTAGTTCTTTATTTTCGCCTGTTTACAAGATTTGTGAGTACTCCGAGATAGGTTTGCCTATTTTCAGGTCTTCAGTTACTGGACTAAAATGGCGTTAGAACGTAAAATAACTGTGCTACGGTTACCTCCATACCACTGCGAACTCAATGCTATTGAGCTTATATGGGCGCAAGTAAAGGGTGATTTAGCACGAAACAATACAACTTATAAATTGTAAGACCCACATCAATTACTGCAAGACTATTTGTCAAAAGTGTCTGCAGAGAACTGGAAAAAGCTGTGAGTCATACGCATAAAGAAGAACAGAAGATGTTGCAACTGGACAATATCATGAATGGAACTGTTGAATCTACAAAAATGTCGGAGTTGAATATTCGTCAGATTCTGATGAAATGGGATTTTGATAAGGTACATCAACTGCAAGTTTTTAGCAAATGAGCCCTTTTCTTATATGAACTGACTAATTAATTAATTACATTCAATAATCTAGGATCTTATTCTTACCAAATTACACTGCACTGTCACGTCAAATTGATTACTTCTAAATATATTTGAATGATAATGGTATTAGGGTTCTATTGTCGTCGTTACCTGCGGTTCACTATACAGGAAGAATCTAGCGAAAGCTACTAACTGAACACTTATTTACATTAATTCACTTCTGTTTAATTCTTTAAATCACCCTGGAGTGTTTCAGACACTTTTTTGAATTTATAATGGGCTCTTCAGCTATTAATATGATAAAAAAACACTATAAATATTTGAATTTTAACTAGATGGTGCTTATACACAGCGAGTTTTAAGTATCGCATGATTTTTATAGATTTTGGCATGCAAGGATCTTGTGATATGACCCACGATACACTTACCACGGTATGTTCTTGCGCATGTAGCCGCCAGCGTGTGTCGTCATGTGGGAATCTCAATCGGTAATGTACAATGCTAAATATATGGGAAATCTAACTATATCGGGTGGCGATAGTTTGGACAACATTGTTTGTTATATAATTTTACTTACTCAAAATCTTGAATGTCAGACTCCATTAGATCAATATTTTTAGTTTGAAAAGTTTGCTTTGTCTCCTCTATGGAGGTAGATGACTGAAATTCAACATTTTTCTTTAATAAATCTGTCGCAAGAGTTTTTTGGTCTCTTTTTGTGCATCGTACTTGCCTCTCCTTATTTATAATTGCTTTGTGGGAGGAACCTGGTAGATGCAAAGTGGGCATAGCGTCACACCTTAAAGTTCGGCTATTTTTTGGATTATATAGTAACAGTCTTTGCCTAAGAGGAATTTCAAAGCTACTTTGCTCAAAGTGTATGGAACAGATTCGTGCTAAATAAAATAAAATCAAAATATACATAAAAAGATAGATACATATCAAAGTCAAGTATTACCTAACCTCATTTTGCGGAAATCTGAAGTATTTCACATCAAAACCTTTAGTTTTTTTATTTGTGTTTTTACAAGTGACCACAGCACAACCCGGCATTTTAATCTCGTTTTGCAGATTATCACAAAACAAAAATAACTTTATTTTATAAAAGAGTATTAAATATCATCAATAACAGTAAATTAGTAGGTAATAAAATTCCAAATAAACGAATCAATTCAAGTAAAATTGAGATTAAAACTAACAGCACCTTGTATTGCATGAAAATACAATGAATCGAAGACTGGTCACAATACACTTACCACAGTAAGTTCTTGCGCATGTAGCCGACAGCGTGTGACGTCATGTGGGAATCTCAATCAGTAATGTCATAGTCTTTGTTTATATACTATGGTACAATGCTAAATATATAGGAAATACTCTGTTTGTGTGTGTGAATGATTATTTAAATGAGACATGGACTTTTAGATACAATAGTATATTAAAGTATAACACACGTGAAATAGAGCAAGTGTTTTAGAGACCAGTTATCCACGAATACTTCACGCTACTTTTTTTTAATGGTGCAATTTGTATTTTGATGGAAGTTCAATAGAATGTTAATAGTATTAATTTAAATACCATTTCCTCCGATTTGAGAAATTGAAATGTTCAAACAATACCAACTGTACTTTACATTTTCATTCATGAAATTGAAATTTTTAAATATTGTTCGAATGAAGGTTTTGACGTTACAAAGTACTCCTGTCAGATTAATAATTGTCATTTAGACTTCGTTTCTCGAGTTGTTGATGTTGCCACGGTAACTTTAAAAAACGCGCGTGTTTTAAAGTACGATTTAAACACGCTGAGGCGTGCTTTAAATAGGTAAAATGGTTCACCAATAAAAAAATATGAAATATTACTTTCTTGTAAGTAACTTAGTTATCTTTTTTTGGTAAGTTCAATGAATATGGGAGTTAACAATGTACAAAACGTGTAGAAATATGTAGGTATTATATTCTTTACATTTTAAAAAGATTTGAAACAGAAATATTTATGGGTGGGCAAAATTAAAACACCATTATATTATAAATATGTTATATTTCTTATTTCTACAATTATATTTTATTCATTGTACAAGACTCCTTAACAAAGATAATAACAAAAAGATAATAATACATATAAAGATAAAAAAATAGCTCCTTCTTGTACTGCTTTCATCATTTGACGGTTTAAGGTTATAGTTGTCGTATTTTAAAAGAGTAATACTGAGATCTGCATTGTTGTCAGACCTGTATTTAATTATTCTCAATTATTTAAAATGAAGTACATTCAACAGTTTTCAATCGTCATCTTTTGTGACGTATATCCGAGTTTTCGGTATGTCGTTTTAGTCGTTTATTTGATTTGCTATTTTGTCATATAGCTATGGTTGAAATAATACCCTTCTTGGTGTGCGTCATCGATTGTGACGTATATCCGGGTTTTCGGCATGTCCTTTATTTTATTTGAATATTTTGACATAAAGTTAATCTTAAATTTGATAAATAAAATCATCAGGATCGTATTCAGCCAAATTAGAAAAGGCTATGCAATTAATAATCACCAGCTTCTTTTTATAACTGAAAATACTTAAAAACTTTCAAAATACATACTGATGTTTTTCCGTGTAGTCATGCAAATTTCTCATGCATAGTTCTGTATAAAGGTCATCTGGATCCATGTTGAATGAAAAATCATTATAAATTTGTTCGTTTGCGTCAAACCTTTCTTATAAACAGTTTGATTGATTATCGTTTTATATACTTCAGTTTCAAATTTCTTGTACTGATCAGGTTGAACAAAGTCATTAGCTAGTTCTCCAGGCATCATTAAATTCGATAAATAAAATCATCAGGATCGTATTCAGCCCAATTTTAAAAGGATATGAAATTAATAATTACCAGCTTCTTTCTCTAACTGAGAACTCTAACTCTAACTCTAACTCTAACTCTAACTCTAACTCTAACTCTAACTCTAACTGAGAACTTGAGAACTTTCAAATTGCTGATGTTTTTCCGTGTATCTAGGCATATTTTTGAAATATTCAAATAAATATAACTGAATATAACAATAAGCAATATTCACTTTTCATAAATAATAATTGACCGGAAATAACAAAGTACATACCTGACATATGCGTCTTTGGTCTTTTGGACAAAGACGACACAAAATAATGCAATGATGAGACTAGGCAAGGTGCAAGGACTTGCTTGTCTCAGTATTGCAGGGTGCATGAAAAGCACACCAGCGGCAGTACTAGAAGTCTTATTTGGCCTTCCTCCATTACACCTCGTGATAATGGGGGAAGCAAGGATGGGGCTATTTAGGCAGCAAAATAACCTGAGCACCAAAATAGTTAGATCAGGACACATATCCATTAAGGACATCATAAGTGGAGCCATTTTAGATATGAAAACAGACTATATGGCCACTAAACTTCTCCGCAGTCCCAAATATGAGGTAGAAATACCTCACAGAAAGGACTGGCAAGACCCAAGCAGACTGAAGCTTTCCCGAGGAGAGACCTGGTACACAGACGGGTCACAGACTGGGGAAGGGACAGGAGCAGGTGTGTATAGTGAAATGAGAAACACAAGATGCTCCTTTTCACTAGGAGAACATACCTCTGTATTTCAGGCAGAGATTTATGCTATTCTAGACTGTGTCAGAATTAAGAAATATATAGGACTGACACTCATAGGATAAACATACTAACTGACAGCCAGGCAGCCCTTGCAGCTTTAAACAGCCGCAAGGTAACATCCAGACTGGTAGAAGAATGCCAGAAAGAACTAAATGAACTAGCAGTCCACATTAAAGTAAGATTAGTGTGGGTGTCGGGACATAACGGTATTTCTAGAAATGAACAAGCTGATGAACTTGCGAGAAGAGGTTCAGCAACAGCATATGTTGGACCAGAACCAGCTCTTGGGACAATACAAAAATGGGTACAAAACCAACATAAACTTCAGTGGAGAAACACCCCAAAGCAGGTACACAGTAAAACCTTCATAGGTGACACATGTGACAAACGGGCCGAAGAACTACTGAATATCAGTAGGAATAAGAATTATTACAGGTTATTTAACGGGTCATACCCCGGTAAAAGATCACCTGCATAAAATAGGGTTATATAACGGGGACCTCAGCTGCAGACTTTGTGGCATGGAGACTGAGATCGTAACCCATATCTTATCTGACTGTGAGGCACTGGACTCGAGGAGACAAACAATCTTCGGAGAAGCCAATGTGCCACCCGAAGTATATGGAACACATCCAATGGACCTATATCGTCTACTCGAAGGTACGGGGATAACTGGATGGGTGGAATAAATGTGGGAGTAGAGTACAATAAGCCAACAGGCTGCAGTGCTCCCGGCATCAGAACGGCTCCCAAACACACACACAAAAAAAACCTGGCAAGAACTGTCAGTGGGAGATTAGAAAAATACATGACACATTGCCGCTACAGAAGGTACGTCTGCATCCTAATTTGAATGATAACACTTATCTTCAGCATTGAAAATTTGCTGTTCCCATAGTAGGAGAGACTCTAACTTGGCTGACCTATCACCAGAAACTGTCATTACTCTTCTGTTTCACTTTTGTTTGGCTACTGTATTTTTTTAAACCCTGTCAGTTCTAGAATACCCATATTTTTTGGCAATTTGTCTGGTAAAATCTTTCGTAAATACTCCACTAATTAATTGAGGATGTTTATGGTTTAGTCACAAATTCAATCAAAATAAGTTTGCTCATCATCAAAAATTTCTTAACCAAACAACACCAACTCCAAACTAAACATTGAAACAATACAACCCAGTGAAAAAAATAAGAAACACAATGGAAGTTGACTAGAGTCCCGATGTAAATTTAAGTAATAAAAATTTAAAAAGTGTTAATTACGCCGGCCGGTATCAAATAAGCATGCTTCTTAGCTTCTCACCGGTTACGCGAGATTCTCTATCGTTCCGAACCATGAGAGATCGAATCTCTCCCGTTTCACCCAACCCATGATACACCAATCTCATGATGCGATTCTCACTAGTACCTACTTTTAGAACGGGATCTGATTTGAAAAAATCTTTTACTGAACCAATTTCGTTAAACTTTCTGACTAATTTACTGACAGTAGATCTTGTTAAGTGATTTTGGTAAGGATATAGAAGAAGAAGAAGAAAACTGTCTCTGAATTAAATTG
This sequence comes from Galerucella calmariensis, assembly GCA_910591675.1. Taxonomy (NCBI): domain Eukaryota; kingdom Metazoa; phylum Arthropoda; class Insecta; order Coleoptera; family Chrysomelidae; genus Galerucella; species Galerucella calmariensis. Next base: position 12,281 of record CAJUYG010005901.1, read on the forward strand.
AATAATAATTAAAATGTCAGACAACGAAAAAAGCAAACAACAGAGGAGTTATCTGTATGTGATAGGAACAGCAACAAGAGCAACAGATTCAGGTGAACAGAGAGATCAATTAAATAGTCACCTCGCTTGGTTAAAACAGCCGGAAATCGAAAAAAAGATACATTATCTTTTGCTCTTTGCATTCCACATTTAACAACACTACAAAACGATGGCATTTTAGATAATTTCAAGTATTGATTCCTAATTAAAGTCTAACTCATTCGTTGTTTACCTGTAAACAATGGAAACTAAATGTCTGTGTATTCGTAACCTCATTTGACGTGAGGGAATTGTAGATTTGTAAATTATATATATTTTTGGACACTCTGTAATTTAATTGATGGTGTTGATGTACACAGTGCTATTTTTGCCATACGTGCGTCAAATATGGACCTTTGACATGATAAGATCTTGTTAATATGCCAATTTAATAAAAAAAATAAAAATATATATATATAATGGAATAATTAGTTAGTTATAAAGATATTGTATTGTTCTTAGTTGCAACGAAACTGCTCTGATAAACAAGAATTGAGAGATAAGGTAAGTTATAAATATTTTCTATTTTTATTTAAAATGTGGATTATCATCTATGTTAATTATAGTTGTTGATGAATCATTTTCATTATTTCTAATAGGTGTTATGATTATTTTGCTGAACATTGCAATATAAATATTTTTGTAAAGGG
>CAJUYG010005902.1:0-11657 GCA_910591675.1 Galerucella calmariensis
AAATGTATAGTATACTCCTGAACTACACACTACACAACAAACTAATTTAAATTAAAGTGTCTCAGTTTGTCTGCTACCCGCTATACCACAGAGATTTCGTTGATTATTAGGTACCTACCGTTGTTATTACCGACATTTGGACGCAAGCAAAAGCCCAGCCCAATTTGGTGAAGCACAACCTTCAGAGAGTTGTGCGCCATTGTCAGTAATTTGATATTAATAAATTACATACTTTACAAAAATGGTTACTGACTTCTACTGTTTGAGAAGTGGGATGTAAAATGCTGTAAAATACGCTTAAGCATCAACCACAATAATAAACCAGCTGCGGTTATTTTCAATACAATAAATGTAGGAATGTGTTTTTGAATCACACTTCTTCGTTTACCTTATTCCGACTCTGTAACTGTGGGACTTACTAGACGGAGATAGGAGAAGAGAGAGGCACTTATACCGTTAGCTATTCAAAATGCATCCCATATAATAATTGATGTATTCGGGGGCGGGGGTAAGAAGAGAGGAGAGCAATGGAAACGCCAACACGCAAGCTGCCTGCATGCATAAAGAGCGATTCGAGCGGGGCTTTGCCTGCGTGCCTCTGTCTGTTTATGGTGCTTTCAAATGGACGACGCCGCCGATCCCATGTGTCTACACTGTTAATTTTTTTTTAATTCATGCTAGCTGTAAGATAGATTAAAATGGAGGGTTTTAAAGCAAGTTTCATAACTAAATAGCAGATAGTCGATTATTTCATAGTTTCCCTAACGTTTTAGCTTACGCTATGAATATCGATGCTTTTTGTAAAGTCAACTAGTAGGTACTGAATGCGCCTCTTAATATTTTGCAAGCTGCTTACAAAACCGGCTAAATACTTCTAACAAATTGTTGTGTTCAACCTACTTGGACTAGATTTAAATAGAAATAACTTCCTAATTAATGATATTTATTTTCTCCGGTTAAAAAGTCAATAATAATAATACAAACGGTCAGGGGGGCTAGTTTTGAATATCAGTGAAATTGAATTCACAAGTAACATATTTCGATTTCTAATTCGCCATAGATATAGTGTACCTAGTCTTGAATTATAGTGAAACGAAATTATTATAAATTCACTTAAATGATGCTCTTGTATGAGCGGACGCACGTGAATTCCCGTCAGGATAACCACTCTTCCTGTGTCATAAATAGGGTACGATAAGCTGTCACTCGAGTTCCCGTCAGGGTGAAAACTCACCTGAATACGACTAAGAACACCAAAATTAGAAGCCGAATTGCGCTCAACAAGATAAACATAAAATTAAGGAGATTAAAGAAACTGCCAAACTCGATTCTGGCATTGGAATTACCCGGGGGTGCCTCTGCAGGGTATCCGGGGGGTCATTCTTGGGGGGAAACGCATAGTCCATGTAAATAGACTCAAAAATCGTTACTCGAGGGTTTTGGGGATGCCGAACTCGATTCTGGCATTAGAATTACCCGGGGGCGTTCAGGGGTGCCTCTGCAGTGGTATCCGGGGGTCATTCTGGGGAAAACATTTCATTGTCCATGGGAAGCGCTCCAAACTCGTTACTCGGGGGTTTTCGGGGATGTGCTAATCCACATTTTTCCCAGTATTTTCTGGGACTTTCCCGAACACAATGCAGAAAACCGCATCTCTCTAGTCCTCTATTCGGAGGATTTTGTTCTAAATGCTCTGGACTATATTAGCTGGATGTTATTTACCCTCAAGTTAATATTTCTTAACTGTACCCTGGTCAACATTTTCTGAGAGTTAGCCACCCTGAAAGACCCCTGCGTGTGAAAATAGGTTTGTTCCAACTGGCAATAGAATAATTCTAGGTATCGTTCGCGTTCCACTGGTTATAATACCTATCGTTCTTGGGACGGTACAAAAACTACCTTCTGGAAGGTGTGATAAAGTATACAGTACTCGATACGATTCAAAAACGGTCTAAATGCCAGTTGAAAGAAACCTAATAACTACCCCTATCCTATCCTACTCGTTACTGACGGGATTAAGTAGATTACCATGTTACTATTTAAACATGTTAATGTCTACTTAGTATCCAATATCAAGAAAAATTCAATTTAATTACAGAATTTGATTATTGCATGCATATTCGAATGTTTTTTTACTGTGTATTGACATACTAAACAGCGTTTATTTTATACAATTGCGGATCTGTAGAAAGTTGATTATCATTTTTTAACGCGACACTAACTTTATTTAACGACATTATTATTCGTTATGTAACAATAATAGTTTGTTGCGCAAAGTGAAATAGAGGTGAAAATATCAGTGAAAATGGCGCTTCTCGCTCGTTCCCAAGGTGACCTTCAATCTTAACGAGAATGTGAAGAGATAATGTTACCGTTTGTTTATTGATAGTTGGGTGAGCCATAGGCTATTTTAATTACGCTTGGTGATATTCAATTTTTATCTGAGAATGTGTGCTGTACATGTTTTACCATTGCCAAAAATAAGAATCCAGCTATAGTATATAGCACAGTATTATACAGCTATATTATAGACTTGCGCCCCATAAGTATTTTATGTTTTGTACATTTATTCTAAAGCCTCTGATCGTACAATTATTATTTTCCGTGTTAAATTGTGTTGGTTTGGATAAAAGTCCTATAAATTTGCTTTGTAGTAATTGTCAGTAATTGTCAGCAAGCAGTAGTTAGGTATTCACTGCAATAGGTCTTCTACATTTTTCAAAATTATCTGTGGAGTGCCTCAAGGGTCTAAATTTGGACCAGTTCTGTTTATAATTCATACACATTTATTTTTTACGAAAGTGTTCGTCTCATTTTTATGCGGATGATGCGCAGTTGTATTAAAGAAGATGCGGTTGTAATTTAAAGTCACTAATATCTATATCCAATCAATTTTGTCTATCACTTAATAGTGCTAAATTAGTAGCACTCTTATTTGGAAAGCCAATGGCCAGGAAGAGGTGATTAAGCTTAATGAACTTAAAAATTGCTGATATTGTTAATATAAACGATAGTGCAGTTCAGTATCAGTGTCAGTGGAAAATAAAATATCGTTGCCATAGTTTCAAATAAACTTGTTCAGACAAGTCCCGCGCAGTGAAGTTTTTCACCATCAGTGCTGCTTCAGTGTCAGTTCTGTCATTTGTATGAAAGTCTGGAACGATATTTTGTGTATTACTCTGACGATAACCGACTGGAATTTGCATTTGAATATGGATGAAAAATTAATCGAGTTGGTACGGAATTATCCGGAATTTTATGACTTGTCACACAAAAAATATATGGATGCTCGTTTTAAAAATAATATTTGGAATATCATGGGGAAAGAATTGAAACTCGAAGGTAATTTAGTACTCTTCCTCGTCTTTAGCTACAATAATAGCCATTTCTTAATCAGTGAAAAAGGCCATCTCTGAATTCTGATATTTCACTAAAAGCAAGGTACCTACTGACCGGATACGGACTACAGACGGATGTGTGTGTGGATTGTCACCACTGAAGAAGCACGGTTAGCACTGATATTGAACTGATGTGTGTAAACAGATCTTTAGAGCCGTTACACATGGGACTGATGGTCAGTCCTGATCATCCGCGGGGGGCATTACATATAATACGACATATTAAATGATGTACAGCGCATCGTCAGACCGTAGATTCGTCAGCAAGGGCATACGGCGAGCCCGTGCGCACAGCGTATACTACGCATCAGGTGGGGCTGTTATACATATGCGATTCAACAGTGTATATTATTTCTTATCTCTGGTTTAACACACGTATCCTGATGATGGTCAGTTGCGTATAAAATCCCGGTTTGATCACAGTGTTCTATTATCTACTTTTACGGCAATAACGATCGCGAAAAATGAGTTGCGTAGAGATACAGAAATTCTAATAGGTCTTATTGAAGAAAATAGATGTATTTGGGATATAGTTTCGCTTCGCGTATGGTCTAAATAATACCCTTCTTGTTGTGCATCATCGATTGTTAATGTCGTTATTTGATTAGTTGATGTTTACCTTTCGTAGCGGCAATGTGTCTTACGTCTTTTTCTAATGTCCCACTGACAGTTCTCGTCAGGTTTGTACCTCGTTGTTTACGGTCAATTATTATTTATGACCAACGAATATTAATCTTATTGTTATATATTTATCTAAATAATACAAAAATATGCATAGATACACGGAAAAACATCAGCATTTTGAAAGTTCTCAAGTATTTTCAGTTAGAAAAAGAAGCTGGTAATTATTAATTTCATAGCCTTTTCGAATTTGGCGGAATACGATGCATATGATTTTATTTATCAAATTTATCAAATAGCAAACATGTCAAAATAGCAAATAAAATATACGACATGCTGAAAGCCCGTATATACGTCACAATCGATGACGCACACCAGGAAGGGTATTATTTTAACCATACTAAGAGCCGTTACACATGGGACTGATGGTCAGTCCTGATGATCAGTTGTGTTAGTACGCGAAGCAAAACTGATGCCTTTCACAAGCTACGTATGACACAATTTTAAAAATGTATTTGAAGCGTACGGAACAAAGCATGGTTGCCGCTTTGTGCGTTAAATGATTAATAGATCGAAGAACAACAAGGAAAAACAGAATGTGGGTGCATCCAGCATCCAATTTGTTAAAAAAGATTTCTCCAATTGTGTTTAGAACACTCTATTCCACTTTCAGACGACGAACTGAAGTTTTTTAACTATTTCCGGATGTCATTCAGAACGGTTGATAAACTGCACACGTACATTGATGTTGGAGCTTATGGAAAATTTGCTGATCCTAATATATTTGTTAACAGTACATTTTGGAAAAAGGTGTAACAAAATTCAATTAACCTTCCAGAAGATGCTCCGGTTCCAGGAAGTAATAGGCCATTACCTTTTGTACTTGTTGGAGATAATGCGTTTCCATTGTCTCCAAATTCAATGAGTGCTTATAGGAGGAAAAATCTCAATTACAAAAAGAAAATTTTCAACTACAGGCTTACATGAGCGAGACGAATAATTGAAAGTGGCTTTGGTCATTTAATCAACAAGTGGCGTATTTGTATTTCCACAGACCCCTTAATATTTCTCTTCCGCCTTTGCAATAAAATTATTAAGACATGTTGTGTCTTGTAATTTTGTATGTTCAAGAGGGAGGCCTCAAATTGGACGATAACTACCTGTAGCCCAGAAGAGACACCCTTAAATTGGACGCTGCCGAAAGGATTATGTCCTTTAAGGATTAAGCTTATATTTGATCAACTGGGTTTGGGCCTGGGTTTTCTTGTTTTTTTTAGTTTTCTACTTTTTATTTTCTGATATTTTTATACATAGTTACACTTTGATCAACCGGGTTTGAGCCTGGGTTTTCTCGTTTTTTTTTTAGTTTTCTATTTCTTATTTCTGGTATTTTTATACAAAATTACACTTTGATCAACCGGGCTTGGGCCTTGGTTTTCCTGTTTTCTCATAGTTTTCTATTTTTTATTTTCTGATATTTTTATAAAAATAATACAGGTAGAAGGATCAGTTGAGGAACCTAGCGTCGAATTTTAGGGTCTACAAGCAGGTACATAAACTGAGAAAAAGATTAAGTGAAATTTTAGCGTCGAATTTATGCACGCCCGTTCAAGAGATGGGTAACAATTTCAACACACCTTGTCAGTGTCACGATCTATATAATTTTCATCTGAAGTATCCCAAATACATCCATTGTCTTCAATAAGACTTATTAGAATTTCTATAAGTCTATACGTAACTGATTTTTTGCCATCGTTCTTGCCGTAAAAGTGTGACTAAGCCGGGATGTTATACGCAACTGACCATCAGGATATGTGTGTTGAACCGCATAATCTGTACAATAGCCCCACCTGATGCGTAGTATACGCAGTGCGCACGGGCTCGCCGTATGCCCTTGCTGACGAATCTACGGACTGACGATACGCTGTACATGTGAAATGTCGTATTATATACAGGGTGATTCATTAGTGCGATAAAGTCCAACATCTTGTAAATAGTTGAAGATATTTTGATGAAATTTTGACTGATGGTAGCCAGCCTAGGGGCTCATATTTTAAAATTAGTCGCAATTGTACAGCGTGTTCCATAACGCCGTGCCAGATCAAAGTTATATATTTTTAAATGGGCACCCTGTATTTTACTTCAAATTTGAATTCTGCTGCTCATCATAACGCGCTCATTCAGGGACAATTGAATGATATGTTTCCTGAAAGGTGGATTGGACGAGCAGGACCAGTTCTTTGGGCACCAAGATCACCAGAGTTGAATAAAGCAAATTTTTTCCTTTGGGGTTTTATTGAAGAACAGGTGTACCAATTACCTGTTACTACACCAGTCGATATGAAAACTAGAATAAATCAGGCGTTTCAAAATGTTAATGTGCAAATGCCTAGAAATGTTAGTCGATCTTTTCAAGACCGTCTCCAAGCCAGGAGAAATGGAGAGGGTGGTCACTTTAAGCATCTTTTATAACTTTATTGTTGATTTTTTTATAAATTTTAGTATAGTTGTTAATAAATAAGTATGAGTAAATTTATTATTGTTGGCTTTCTTTAACCATAAAATAGAAATATCACAAAAGCTATTCAGTTTGGGTATAGGGAATACTCAATAAATTTTGAAGTATAGTGAAGAAACTTTCATTTACCGATATGAAATACAGGGTGATCCATTTAAAAAAATTGTGAAACCAATGTATTCGAGTTTGGGCTCGCCCTGTATACGGTTTCTTAGATATCGAATCAGTTCGATTGAATTGTAGTACTGGACGACTATCACAGACGTGTGGCTATAAAAGATCAACTTTCGATTGTGCTGTTTAAAGTATACAGGGCGTTGAAGTCATTACGATTTACAGAAACAAGTGGTCAGAACTTTTTAAATACACTGTATAACCCATTACAATATTATATCATTGTAATAGCGATGTCAAGCAGAATTCAAATTTGAAGTAAAATACAGGGTGTCCCATTCGAAAAAGTATAACTTTGATCTGGCACGGCGTTATGGAACTCGCTGTACAATTGCGACTAATTTCAAAATATGAGCCTCTAGGCTGGCTACAATCAGTTAAATTTTCATTCAAATGTCTTCATCTATTTACAAGATATTGGACTTTATCGCACTAATGAATCACCCTGTATATAATGGCCCCCGTGGATGTTCAGGACTGACCATTAGTCCCATGTGTAACGGCTCTAACACAACAGATCATCAGGACTGACCATTAGGCCCATGTGTAACAGCACTAACGGTGCCTAAACATTCGATCGCCTTATTTGAGGGATGCTTCTCATTTAAAATAGTTAGCATTTGGAACTGGATACCCGATTATTTAAACTCACCTTGAAAGGATTCAAATGTGAAATTAAAAGTAATATGCGTAATGGTAACTTAGCTAAAGTGTAGCGGAAAATGGGTTGTATACATATAGTATTTATATTCATTATTTGACATTAGGTACCTATTTAAATTCACTGAACTGTCGTATATTTTTTGGAACGAAGTTCCTTATCGCGCGTTGTGAAAGGCGGCTAGACGGATAAAATTCTTACCAAAAGTTGTCACGACACTTTTTGATATAGGAAGTTATTTTAAAAAATTTTCACCATAGTCCGGGCGGGAACCATCAACCTACGCGTCTATATCAAGGCATTCAACACATGCTGCCATGAGCTCTCATGTGTATTAGATGCGAAGAAAGGTATTACATGCTGCAATGTTCGATTATATACAGATGTAAATGCTTTTGTATTTTTAGCAAGTACGCACTATAGCCTCTCTTTATTATTGTGCTAACCAAGTCATACGCATTATAATCTCCACATTTTGTGTTGTAACGAGTTATTTTGTTGTTATAGATACAGGGTTAATTTTCAACACTTTAAATATATTATAACTCGTTACTTAAATTCAAACTCTCTTTTCTTTTATTGATTTTTATTTATTGTTAGGTATACTGTTGTTTTGTATATTTTTTTTTAGTATAAGACCGGAGGTACGTAAATGAATTCTATCATGAAATTTAGTAGTTTCTAAAGTTAAAATTTTTTTCAATCGATAAGGACATTTGGTATATATACCATTTATTTAATTTCAAAATACGTCTGGTATATGACAAATTTTTTGTGGTATCTAAATTTTACTAGCGACAATGAGGATATAAATAGCAGGAGAATTGATTTGGAGACAGAGACCGACCGCTGATTCACCTTTTACCTTTTACCTTTACCTTTACCGTTGACCGTTGCTAATTTTTGTACGTAAAGTGTGTGTCCCAAGTTTGTGTTATTCCGATCCGGTTACCGGCATATATTTTCAATTAAAGACAGTAATTCTTTTTTTTAAAGTTGTGACAAAAGTGAACTACGATACCGAAACCGACGTAAGAAGGTAAACATATTTTTATCACCGTTTATTTGAAAATTTTCGTACCTCCGTAAAATAGAAAAGTTTGATATTTTCATGGAAATTTCCGTACCGGTTATTTTTTGTTAGTTGTTAGAAAAGTTGTTTTGTTTGAGATTAGGATAAATAAATGTAACGTTGTTTTAGAAAATGTGTTTTTGATTTCAATTGCGAAGTTAATTGGTTTTAATTATTCGCCGGGTTTATATTAAGTTCACATTTTATTTTTTTTTCACAAGTCATTAATATACAATTAAGATTTATATGAATTGGTGCATCTTAATTATATTCAGGATCTTTTGTTTCTACACTGTGTGTCAAAATTAGTGGTACCTTTTATAGTTTTTTTGAGATTGCCGGTTTTATTTTAGATTCAAGGGATAATCAGATTTGGAAGTGGCCTGGCCATAATTTATTTGATTACCTGGCAGATTTAAATCGTTGATTTTCCAGTTCCGTGGTACCTTTCTGATATAATTTTTTTTTCTTAACAATAGTTTGCCGGTTTTCTTTAGATTCAAGGGATAATCAGATTTGGAAGTGGCCTAGCCATAATTTATCTGATTACCCGGCAGATTTAGACATTTTTAGCTCTCAGGTACAAATCTTTTACACCTTTTGTTTGTTTGTCGGAAAAATATTTTGCCGGTTAAATTTAGATTCAAGGGATAATCAAATCTAGAAGTGGCCTAGCCATAATTTATTTGATTACCCTGCAGATCTAATACGTTTACGTCTCGTGTGTCGAGAGTAGTTTTCCGTGGTTGTGATAACCTTACCGGCTCTGACCGTGCGTTCTTTCTCCCGTTTTTTTTTACTCGCTCCTGTAAAATTATTCATAACAGACCACAAGGTAGTAATAAACAAAGTTCCTGATTTCTCCGCTATTTACCGTAACTTATTTTAATATAAAAATCGATATTCAATTGAGTCGTATTAAAGATTTGATAAAGAATTGGTTGAAATAACTCAACAAGACCCCTGGAATTTTCCGTAACCTCCATCTGAGGCTATCTGGAACTCTTGACGCTAATGGTCAAGGGGCCGTGGAGCAAACCACGTTAAAAATCTGGCGCCCGAGTATTCCGTCGAAAGATTTTTAGTCAAGGGTGTCCATAGTGACGTGTTCGTGTGGCAGGAGCCACGTGTACGAGGTAAAACGCGTTACAAATTTGGCGCCCGAGCAGGGACCTCATTTGTTGATTTATTAGAAATCGTTATTTTTTTTTTCCTTGTTTCCGTATAGCGATTGCTGAAAACTGCTTTGTTGATTTGAACAAGGACCGTTATTTCGTTTTAGGTTTTTTTTTTTTGGTGTTGTTTGTTGTTTTGGGCAGATATTTTTTTTTATTATTCCATTTCGCCAAATTGTTGATTATAGTAGAAACTGTTTAATACCGTTTTGATTTTTTATTGTTCTGGAGTAATCTTGCTGTATTATTGTCATTTTGATTTTGACTGTCTTCCGCCGTATGTCAAGGAGAAACTCCGAAGATCTTGACTTGCCGGTTTTGTTCGCTCAGGACGAAACCGAGAAGTCCGAATCCATTCCTGGAGGTCCTGCCCAGCTACCGACCGTAACTTCCGTGGAAGAAGGAACAGACAATCGAGTGAGCTGGGTATATTTACTGAAAAACGAGGGTCTTAATACCGAATTAGAAAAGAGAAACTTATCAGTTGCTGGAACAGTTCCGGAGAAAAGAAGGAGACTTGTGAGATTTTTAAGGAGAGAGAATATTCCCACACGAACCGTTTCTGACCGTCCTGATACCGGATCCGTTACAACCGTCATGGCCAACCCTCCGTTGAATGTACACGACTGGAAGGTGTGCTTCGGGAACCGAGGGGATCCTGCCGCTTTTATAGAGAGACTTGAGGAAATCTGTACAGCAAAGAATGTCCAGAAAGATAATTTGCTGCCGGTGTTACCAGAATTACTATCAGGTGAACCCGCATTTTGGTACCGTAACAACCGGAGCAGATACACGACCTGGGAGGAATTTGAAAAAGATTTCCGTATTTTCTTTTATCCCGTCAATTACGAGGTTGACCTAGAAGCCGAGATAAGCCGTCGTCTGCAGCGAAGAAATGAGTCTACCGCTACTTACATGACCGATCTCCAAACTCTAATGCGACGACATGGAAAGCTAACTCCCGAACAACAGTTAGCATGGTTGTACCGCAACTTATTGCCTGAATACCGTCTGCAAATCAGAAAAACGGACTATGATGATTTTTCCACATTCTGCCAGGCTGTGAGGGAATATGAGCTACTCAGGAAGGAACTCCAATCCGTACCCAGCCACAGTGGACCGAACCGTGGATCAAATCCCCGCCCGCAGCCAATACATACTCCGAGATATGGACCTTCGCACAGCACGAATCCTGGTCCACCCAGAGAGCCTGTCGCCGATTCCAGCCAGCCGTCACCGAACGATACTCCTCGCCGTCCGCCTCCGAATAATACTCATCAACCGTCTGGATCATCTTCCCGTTCACCCATCTGTTTCCGTTGTGGAGAGTCTGGACACTACCGAAATGATTGCCAAAATCCTCCGAAAATATTCTGCTCTCGTTGCCGTAAAGAGGGAGTGTTTTCCCGAGATTGTTCCTGCAGGAGGCAGGAAAACTAATCCGAAGCTGTACCGAGGAGAGGCCGACACAGCTTCCGCAACTCTTTACCTCTCATACTGAACCGTCGCCGGCAGAAATGAACGATCCCCGACCGCACATAGACGTCGAAATTGAGAACTATACGTTCCAGGCATTGTTAGATACCGGAGCAGCGAAATCATATATTGGTGATCAAGTAGCTAAAACATTTTCCCAAAAGAAGCAAACTACCGCCCGTCTAGGTACGAAGGCCCGTTTAGCTAATGGAAATGTAGTCTCCATCACCGATACATATGAGCTCAGTTGGAAAATCAATGACGTCACTATGGAGGGATCTTTAGAGCATTTCCCTGGTCTAATAACCGATATTGTTTTAGGACATGATGTTCTCCAAAAATATAATTTCCGTTTGGAGTTAGGAACTGGAAATATATACATCGATAATAAAAAAGTAAGCCGTCCGTCATTAGCAAGTCCTGTTGAAATCTTAGGGTTGGTAAATCAATCAATGAAAGAAGCCGATGTTCCGACGATCACAGAAAACCGTTATTCTGGAAATCCAACCGTTTCCGAAGTCTCTGCGTCTTCCCTGGAGTTAGGGGTTGACAAAGAGCAGTC
>CAJUYG010005903.1:0-13008 GCA_910591675.1 Galerucella calmariensis
AAATCTACTTAAATGAATGATTTATTACTCCTTGTCCTTTCTATATTTTTTATATACTGTTTCGAAAGAAAGAGGGCGCCACAGACCGAGTCGATATGGCCTAAATCTGCTACTGTCTATGGTAGTCCTATTTACTAAATAAATGTTATTTTCACTAAATAAAATCCTAATGAAACGTGTTATTTTTATGTTTGAAATAAAAAATTGAGGTTGCACATATTATTACTCGATCTATAAACTAGTGTTTTTCCATGGTTAGACATAATGATAAGTAGTGTCGATCAAATATAACACATGTTACATTCTTAAAGTTGGTTTGTGTTAATAAATTGCAAAATAGTCACCGAATATCCATAAAAGAATTTAATTTACTTAATCCAAATAAATTATTTGCAACAGCTCGTTTGGAATAAATGTTACGAAACGTTTAATTTTGCCCTTTTATGGTACCAACGTCGCTTTAAATTCAATTACCTTAATTGCGTTGCTTTAAACATTATTATTAGTTAGATCTTAGAGACGAGAAGTTCATAATTGGTCAGATGAAACGATAAAGCGTGTGATGATTAAATTTGTATTTTATCTCCCTGAAAACTGTTGAATATAAAAATTTATAGTCCTTAGTATTGTAACTTTGAATTTAATTTATTTAACTAGAAATCCATAGGGTGATCGTACTGGCTATAAGACAGTCCCTCTTATTGTTATTAATATCGTCGTCCTAGGTCTTTCTCTTACGTACTAGCTTCATCCGCACCAAGTGTTTGACGTTTTCAATGTTATTAATGCGATTTTCCGGAAAATCGTCGAGTGAAAATTTTTGTTTTTGTTTTTTCCGCTCTAATTGTTTAAATAATGAATATACAGAAAAACTTCCAAATTAAAATTTGTAGCTGATGCATTTATCTACAAATTTTGTCTGAAAAGTTTTTCTTTAAATTGAAAAGTTAACGGGATAAAATTAATTTGAGTATTAACAACGAAATTTTTCAACAAATTACATTAAAAATAGAGGCTGTTATTAAAACAATAATAAAAATAAAGTGGGGTCAAAAAAATGAAGGTTCATATATTATGGAAAATCGTATATATCTTTGTGAGAAATGCAGATACAAAAAAAAGTTTCAGATAAAGTTTGGAGATTAAACCATAATCTTTGAAGTACGATATGTTATATAATTTAATTTATTAATGTTAATTAGAGGAATTTGGTAAAAAAACGATGTTTACGTGGGAAATCGATGATAATACATTGAAAACTTTAGAAAAAATTATTTTTTTTATTAGATATCCCATTTTAAAACACATTTCATATGAAAATTTTTTTTCTAAAAGTCATTGTTTATTTACTATCGTAAAATTAAAAACATGAAAATGGATATTAAAAATACTACTAGTGAAATTTCGTATATTTTAAAAATTATGCAAATACAAAAAAAATTCAGACAAATTTTGTAGATAAATGTATTAACTACAATTTTTGATATGAACATTTTTCTGTGTCTTCATTATTTAAACAAATAGAGTGAAAAAACAAAACAAAAATTTACTCAACGATTTTCCGGAAAATCGCATGCTTAACATCGTAAATTTTTCTTAATCAAAACCCTTTTAAATACTCAATTTTGAATTTTCAAGTTTTTTGTGTTTTTTTCGGCATTTTACGGATATTTTGTGTACTTTGATGTGTGTACTAAGATGTTTCACTCGTTCGAATTTATCGCGTAAAGCACCGATGCCGCTGGTGACTGTCTGGTGACTTGGATGGTACAGTACGTCGCTACGTCCTTACTTGCATTTAATTTGGCATATTATACGGGACGTCGCCCGTCGAGCGCTGTTATTTTAGAACGGTGTTTATAATTGGTTGCTCGTGTTTTATATTTATGTTGTATATATTTTTTTAATTAATTGTTGAAATGAGCAAAAAATCATATTAATATTTTTTTCTTTAATAGCATAGCTTAAACACTAAATATTTTGTAATATTTGCTAATACAAAATTACGGATTTATTTTTATAATAAGGATATTATATAAACAAGTATTGGTTTTGAACTAATAAAAGAATGCCTAGAACAGTTCACTTTTCCTACAGAAACTAAAAATGTGCCTTAAAAGTGATTACAACAGATTACCAAAATCTATCAAGCCCAGAAGGAAATGCTTTAGTGTATGTTACGGGGTATTTGTTAAAAAAATGTCTAATACAACATTCATGTGAAACATGCTTAAAGTTTGCCCATTCGGCTGATAATTTAATAAACAGAGAAACTTTTTTCTGTAAACTAAAAGCTTACACGACAAAGAAGGATGAATTTAGTGGCTTTATGTGTACCATCAAGGGACATTGTTGAGAACGTTATTGCGATGGAAAATATATTTATCGAAAAATTCAATTCTATAGCTAACCAAAGGGGAATTGGTCAGTTCCTTTTGAACGAATTCACTAAATTTTCTTTTCATCATCCATGTAATCAATTTCCTTTCAAATATTATGTAAGTCTCTACACCAGAGTCCGTATATATTTTACTCTCAAATGTATATTGAAAGATTTGAAAGACAATAGATTAAATTTAACACATGAACCAAACTCCAAACTTAGTATTTTACAACATTTATAATTTTTTTCAATAAAGTCCTGCAGCTGCTTCTCTTTTTACTGTTACTTGTCAATCCAAAAAATACACGTTATTTAAAGATCAAAATTTAAGATTTAGTGGCCCTATTATTTTGGTGGCTAATGAGTATATTTTATTTTATTTGTGATGAATATCTGATAGATTATCAATAATTATCACAAAATTACCAAGATGCTGGATAAAAACTGTAAATTGATTCATTTTAAAAAAAATTAAGTTTATTTTTTACTCACCTTTTCAAATTCATATCCCGAACATTTTTAGAAATAATTAACATTTAAAAATATACCTCTGTGATAAAGAATCCTATTAATTTAAATATATTAATTACCCCTGTATAGCTTGAAATAAAATAAGCTCTTCAAACTGTTCTGTTATCTACCGATCTCGTTATTGACAACAAAAGCGAATCGTAAACATAATTTATGTGAGCGACGTCCGTTTCGGACAGCAACTTGAATCAAACCGTCCTAGAGTGAAACATCTTATATTTATTCTGTAATCTTTGCCTCTACATATGAGCAAGAAGACGTCCCCCTTTATATGACTTTCGACGTGTTTTATCATGTGACAAGTGTTTTCATTAAATTGCTCTGTATAAAAGGCAACCCTCGTAAGAATTATTTGAAAAGATCTGTATATTTTTCCGATTTGATTTTCTTTTTTTATAATTACAATGTTTTCCACGAACTGCTTGTCTCAAATACGAGAACATCCGGTTGAAAATCATATATGTATAAGTTTGCCTTACTAAGAAACCTTATATAAGCAGTTTTCTAGACCGACGTATTCAAATAAAGCTTTACTTTCATTAACTAATAATGCCTCTTGTTTTAACCATATTTCTTGTAGATCTAGAGGTCGATAGTAAAAAAAAAACGATCTGTACTTTTTATTTCACTGAATGACTTAATTAAACTCAATTACCAAATAAATAGGACACCCATTTTATTAAGATTAAAATATGTGTACTCGACATAAACTTGCATCTAACAAACCATTAATTACGACGACGACGACTGGTGTGCACTGTGTAAATAAATCAAAATTGAACTAATTGATACAGTGTGACCCAATAAGAATTACATTAGATAGTTCAGTTATATACAGGGTGGTGGAATTGTAGGGATTCGTGCCATTCCATTTAAAAGTTTCTCTAAATTTTATTTTAATATTTTTTTTGTAATAAACAAATGAAAACATTAGGCAAATATCTAGTTAGGCGTCATCCATAAATAAATAGTGTGTGTGTTACGCGAGTTTTGACATTTTTCTTTATTTGTTAACTGTCATTAATACTGAGTGATTTTTTTTACATTGAAAATAAATGTCGCTATATGGTAAGGAAATTCCAGAGTTAATTAGAAAATAATCAATAATTAAACGTCAATGTTGACTAGACATGAAAGTGGATACATTTCGGGAGGTGACAGCTGTCATGTTTCATGTGGTGTTTTCTTCAAATAAAATCATCATTATCATCATCATCATCAACTATAGTCAAATGCAGTCTTATCATGCGGGTCATAAATATGATTCAACAAAAACATACTCAACGTTTTTGTTTTCTTTTATTGCGTTTAATCATAACTTCCAAATAAAATCCGTAAGATGAATAAGACAGACTTATGCAATTTTGACGGGAGAAAAAAGGATATGTATTTAGTTTTTAGCGATTCTAAAAAGTCTTTCACCATCGAAGTTTTTATTTAAATGTCAGTTATGTCACTTTGACAATTTAAAGTGACAATATGAATAATAAGAAGCAATTTTCCGGTATTTTGCATCTTTAAGCAAATGAAATGGTACTTAATCTGATAGATTATTTCGAGAATGATTGAAAAAGTGGAAATTCGTCAAACAGTGTACAGGAAACATCAACCATCATTATTTTCTCCGGGTATATTTATAATCTCACATTTTGGTAACCTCTGTGTCTTCGTATTTGATACATATGGTTAGTGATCTTTGAACCCTCACGATAAGAGCGCTTTTGACTATGGTCGCGTTCATCACAACGTAGCGCTACCGAAGCGATCATCAATTTCCTGCTGAACGCGTGTTTTGTTAACTGATCACATTGAGCGATGTGGTATCAGTCGCCATTATTTCAATCAGCATTAAAATACGCTACACTCTACCGATTGATGATTCATTAACTGTCATTTATGACATATGCTGGAAACATATAAATATCTTTGTTTGGAGATATTTCAGTTTGTATTTTAGTGAAAATAAGTGAACAGCTGGAGGTGACTTATTATTTCATTATTAAATTGTATAGTTTGTCAGGAAATTCAACTCTTCATAGTATGCTTCAAAGTGGGAGTTCAATTTATTGTAACTAAATCCCATTTTTTAATGGTTAGAAGTAATACTTATTTCATAATTGTCGTATATATCAAATAAAATTAAGTTGTTGTTGTTGTTGTTGTTGTTGTATTCATTGACATTTGACATATTATGTCGATGGTTTTATTAGCACGTTCAGCAGAACTACGAACTGATGGATCACTCTAAAAATCGCTACCTGATCAACTTTGTTGGGATGAACGCGACCTATATATATATATATATAATCAACTGAATGAGAATTACTGAAATTGAAAATGTCTATTGGTTTCGAGAAACGTCAAAAAGTAATCAGGTGTAATATCACAATAATGGGAAGACATTGAAAATACACGTACTGACATACATGCCAATCAAATCTTTACTAGTGCAATTATTCTTCATCTAATAAGATTTGATAAACAAACTTGGACGAACGAGAAAATGCGTAGGAAAATGTTTTTTTTTATGAGGTCTACATTTGTGTGCTTACACATAATATTATACAATTTTATGTGGGAAGTCGTGCTCATAAAAACGTTTTAAGGTATAATTAGATTGTTATAGCAACATAACAAACGCAAACTTTTTAAATTAACCCATTAACTATTAAAATAAATTGAAACTAACTCTAATAAATCATGTTATTTTATGGATTGTAGGTGGTGGTTTGACAAAGACTAAAGTTTTTTTGTATTATACCGTTTCTGCAAAGAGCTGTAACAATTTTTAGGTATAGAGAACAAAGTGAAAATTATTTTTGTTAAGAAATAAAACACTAGATAATTCCATTTCACATAAACGAAAATTATTGGACTTCGAAAAATTAATCCTCAGTTATTGATGTTAAATAATAATTTTAAGTTAAAATCACCACTTTTATTCAGTACAATAGGGAACAATGTTTATTCACAACCATATACAGGTTGGAAAGTGTTATATTACACACCTTTACTTCCCGCCCTTAACTTAAACTCAATGCTTTATTAGTTTTAATTTTGAAAATTTAGTTTAAAGTTCCGTGTTATTTAAAATTATTTCAATCGACTCCTATAAATAGCACGCCAAAGCTGCTGACGTCATTGAGTATGATGCCCATTTCAATTTTAAGAGTTGAAAAACTTTGTACAAAAGAAACTCTCCATAATATATGCGAAGATCAGACGCCTTAGGCGACTGTCACTGTAATTTTTTGATGTAATAATTTGCAACGGGTCTGGATTTGTTATCGATAGTTCGAATAGGTTTTGAAAAGTATATATGTAGAGCCACAAAACATTTTCGATTTGTCATCAAATTTTGGGATGTAGATTAAAAACGCTCGGGAATACTGCCGAAAATCACAGAGCGTTCCAGCGCGGCGTATGCACTCTTGCATTTGATTATTCGATTTACTTAATCTTTTGCATTTACATACTATGATTATAATTACGGTTTCAAATTCAAAATTGGACTATCTATAATGCATCAAAACCTGTTTTTAAAAATAAGATTCGATTGCCTAATGTTAAGAATATTATGGACATACATAAAGTTTCACAGTCTAATAAAACAGAATTAACCGAAAATACAAAGGAATGCGTAGAATCACTCGAGTAAACAAGGCTGTTTTATCGGTATACCAGCGTTAGTTGTAGCTCTTTACTGAAATCATACTTTTCGACGTCACAACCAATAGCAATACATTTACAAAAGCTTCAAATAATGTTAAATTCGTAATAGTGGTTGTTTGTGACAAAAAAAATTAGTTTTTTCTGCTAATTAAAGGTTTAGTCAAGTGTGCATCTCTCTGTATCTGTAGAGTAGGGAAGGTGAGTGTAGGCTCACAGCACTTAGGAAACATGTTACCCATTGTACATCCTCCCGAGGAGTTGTCCTCCTAGGTCATCGTCCATCCTATTCTTTCCAAGAAGGTGGACAGGTCACCAGGAGACATCTCCTTTATATCGGCAGGTGTAGACCAAGACTCACCGAACACCACTGGCCCCATAGTATGGAGGTGTTTCCTTAGTTGAGAGTGGCCAGTCAGAAATCCTACTGTTAAACGTAGGTTTTCCTGGTCATCGCCAAATATTTCTTCGACGCCAGCTTCCCAGGGTCGCCTGGGTGATCCTGGCAAGACTGCATCCTTTTATTCCATCCCATCTTTTAAGGGCTAGTTACGCAATTGTCGAAGTCGTCAGTCCGTAGCTAAATCTTGGTGGTACTCTAGTACTAGCCCGGATATAACACGTTGTCTGTTCAAAGCTAATAGGGCTTGTCCACTATCAGTGCAGATTGTTGTTTTTGCCAGAAATTCCTCTTCTGATTAGTTCTTTTGTGGCAATTGAGATACCATACCAAGTGTGCATTATATGCTGAATTAAAAAAAAGTTTACCTACCAGTAAAACTTGAATATCACTTTAAACTTTGTTTGCCAGTAGCAGCTTTATAAATCACAGTAAAATTAAATTAATTCAATCAGTTTTTAATAAAGTCGATCTAATTTTGTTCTCTCATGTTTCAGACCTACTCGGGGCTTTTCTGTGTCGTGGTGAATCCCTACAAAAAACTACCGATTTACACAGAAAAAATCATGGAAAGGTATAAAGGAATCAAAAGACACGAAGTACCACCGCATGTTTTCGCTATTACGGACACTGCATATCGGTCGATGTTACAAGGTAATCTTTTTTATTTTAATCACTTATCTACATAGCTATTATTTTGTATAATCCATATTATTTACTTTGTTAATTGGTTCAACACAATGATACGGAATAGTAAGTAGACAAAAAATATACAAAACAAGAGGTTAAAGACATCCGATAATTAAACAGAGTTTACAGGGTGGACCGAATGTAATTGAAGTTACAGATTACGAAAAGTTTTTTCGCGACATACGATTTACACAAGTACGACAAGGAAAATATGAGAAAAACTACTACTTGAATGAGAGAGAATGTACTTATCTGTAAAATTTATTCTCAATTTTTGTTCGCAACAATGCTAAATACTAATAATTGTTAAATCGAAAGCAGTCTATAGATTTTATTTATTGCAGATTATAATTTGTCCACATTTTTTTTGAACTATATTATTTTATTCTTATTAGTATTGATCTCACTTATTTTTAAAAAGTTGATAATATTTCCCATTTCGATTTTCTCCCACTAAATATGGCGTTATCCCGTGTTAAAAGTCAAATGCAAAATAAGTTATTTATTCCTTAGAAAGTACCAAACATTCTAATCTGGCAACGCTGCTTTCATATCAGATTGATCTCTAGAACACACGCCCAACGCTGACTGCGCACAATTATTCTTCTCTCTCTCTTTCAAGTATTTTTTCTCATATTTTCCTTGTATTTGTGTATTTACTAATAACAACGGCACATTTAAAAAACTGAAAGGTTCATTTTCGGATTTTGTCGAATATCTCCAGAACTAGCCGAGATATTTTGGATTTTTTTTTAATCATCTAAATTCCTACCAATACACCAAATGTTTTCTCTATATTGTTTATATGACGTTTTACGAGATCTCTGTATACGTCATTCAAATCTGGTCCACCTTGTATAGCAATATTACTTTGATGAATATCATTAGGTCTGTTATCATGAAGGATACCAAAAAAACTTATATTTACATTACACCATTCGTTAATGAACTATAGGACTATAAATTATATAAAATACTATAATTATTTTTATTCAATCTATCATCTCCAAAGTTCTT
The DNA here is from genome assembly GCA_910591675.1 of Galerucella calmariensis. Lineage (NCBI taxonomy): Eukaryota > Metazoa > Arthropoda > Insecta > Coleoptera > Chrysomelidae > Galerucella > Galerucella calmariensis. The sequence goes on from CAJUYG010005903.1 coordinate 8,691, forward strand.
GGTACGAAATCCTGGGACACCCTGTATAAATAAGCAAATGCTGATGCCAAAATAATCAATGCAAGCTTTTTATAACGAGCTTAATCGAGGCACACTGACACTTCCGTTGTTAATATTATAAAAAAGTAAATTCATGTAAACGAGTACAGATTACATACCGTGGCTTGTAATATCTGGTATTATTTTGGAATAATAATTATACCTATTAATGATATAATTAATTATGTATTTATCACGAACACCATACAAAATTAACATTTATGTAGATGTAACTGGAGGTTTTAAGACTTTAAACTATTTTTCCAACCACAAAAATTAATACAAGCCAATATCTCAAATTATTTGTAATACCGGTTTTTGTATTTATATACTGACGATGCAAATGTTATTTGTGAAACCGATCTAGTAATATAATGTTATGTTAGTTGAATTTAATAATTACGAAAAATTATAACATAACCAGAGTGTTTGCCTTTAAAAATAGACTGATTAAAAATGTTTGTTGTAGAAAGAGAAGATCAATCGATTTTATGTACGGGAGAATCTGGTGCAGGAAAGACGGAAAATACGAAAAAAGTTATCCAGTATTTGGCATACGTAGCTGCATCCAAATCACCTAAAGGAGCAGGAGCGGTAAGTTGAACAACTTTTTTTTTGTACAGAAATATTATGAGTACTTTCTATATTTATAGCACTTTTGTAAATACAAATACATATTCACTTTTTTTATACAGCATGTATTCCAAGCATATTATTTATTTCAATTATTATTATTTCTCTAAAAGGTGATTGTGTTTATGTCATATATGGGCAGATCTATTAGTTTTGGACGAAAGTGTGCACACTTAGGTCAGAGATTTTGATACCGATTCCTTCCCCGGAAGTACACTAAAAAATGAGATGATTCTGAAAATTGTAGCCTGATACGATCAACTCCGGCCGCTAGAGAATTTTTTGAAATACAAAAAAAGTCAAGTTTTTATACATTTTAAGGAATTTATAAGTCAGAGACTCTTTTAAAGCAGCATTCTTCTATGTGAATTTTCCACTTTTAAGAAAAAAATTGGTCATTGGCTCAAACTAAATTTCTTCTTCACGGCCAGCTGCTAAGTAAACCAATTCTTTTTTCTCTCATTTTTTTGGGAATCAAACCACAATAATGTTTTTTATTTTTTATTTCGACGTTTCGGTAGCGTTTTGTCAAGATTAACTAGTAATGAAATAATTTTTGGTCCCTAGACACAACGAAAAAAATGTGTGTCAAATAGGGGCCGAAAATTATTTCATTTCAATAAGTAATGCCACAAGGAACTTACAGTAGATAAGTAAACCAATGTTTTAGATAAATTTTGTCTATTTTTGAAATGCTATCATATCTACAGTTTCCGGAGTAGACTTGACGTTGATCAGCAGCTGTTATTTTTCGTTCAGGTGTACTCGAATGAAGTCTACCCCATTTTTTGTTAAGGGGCATCTACCAAATTCGACCTTGCACAATTATGCTTTGTACATTTTTTTGTTTCCCTACGTCCTCACGTTTAAGTTCACATAACGAAAATTTTATTAGAAATATGAAAGCTCCGCAACATGTAGGTAGCCAAGCGGTCCAAGCGGATTTTGGTTCACGTACTACTCTATAAGCTTCGTCAGTACTGAACTGGGAGACCGGCGAGCGTTGTATCAACAATGGAACGGCACGCGACTACCGAAGCAGAGAGACAATGTCAGTCATAGAAGGATAGAAAAGCGAGAGATGGATTTTTATCCGATATTTTAGTGGTAGCAACCGAATTTCAATAAGGAATTTTACGGTCATAAGTAATTTGAGACTTCTGAGATTTTTATATAGTATTCATAAAGCTTCAAATTAGACTTCTTATCAATTAGTTTTTCCATTTAATCCATATTTAATTCTTCACAAGGGCTCAAACTTTGCTTAATATGTGTAATTACCTCATGATTCGTATTTTTTTCAACAAAATTTGGTTAGCATTTCAAAGTTTTTATTCGATGAGAACTCTAAGTTCAACATTAATCTACATGATATATTTTTTTCTTAATTTTCAATACATCCATCACCTCAAAATTCTTTGCCAAAAATATTTCGATATTTTCTCAAATCGCTGCCGATAGATTCCCCTTAAAGCCGAACTTTAGTTTGAACCAATGACCAATTTTTTTCCTAAAAGTGGAAAATTTACATAGAAGAATAGCGCCTTAAACGAGTATCTAAGTTATGTAGAAACTGAGATATAAATTTCTTAAAATGTATAAAAAATTGATTTTTTTTTGGATTTAAAAAAATTCTCTAGCGACCGGAGTTGATCGTGTCGGGCTAAAATTTTCGCAACCAACTCATTTTCTAGTGTACTTTCGAGGAAAAAATCAGCATCAAAATCGCTGACCCAAGTGCACACATTTTCGTCCAAAAATAATCTGCCCATACCTATGTATGTTTTTTTTGGTGTCTGCTGATTTCTAATTTAAATTTTCTTTGCATGGTCTCGTTTTTTGGGGATAAACAGCAGAAAGATATTATCGTAAGTAGTACTTATTTTTTTTTTATTATAATTTTTGCTCGAGCCCGGCCATTCGTTTGTTTATACACCTTTTGTACATATAGATAAGAAGGCAAACAAATTGATCTACGAATGTGATAAGATTGGCGTTTTTTTTGTCAACTCACTAGATAGGCTTCATTTATATTCATCAATAGTCTTGGTAGGGTTATGTGTTGTGTCTTAATTTAATGTAATATTTTGTATCGAAAAATTTTGGAAACAACTACTCTTCGTGGTACTTGCTCCGTAAGGTAAAATATAAATAAGTGTAAATCTAAGAAATGGTGCTGACTGTATCTGGAGAACTATTCTTACATATTTCGAACAAGGAACAAAAAATTTTATAATGAAAATGGCAAATAGAAATTGCTGGAAATTATGCGTAAAACAACCGCTGGTCAGGCAGCTGTCAATCTTAGTCCACTTGGACGATTTCCTTTTAATTTTGCCGCTGTTGTGGAAATTATTTATGGGTCTTCAATATTTCCTTTGTTCGGCGTAAAACTGAATGAGACTAGACGATATCTGCCAAACCAATGATGGAAGATGGAATAATATAGAGAATTTCGAACGAACCCTGTAAGTTATCTGGAATTTAATGGTTTGCAATTTTTTTTATTCGTTTATTTAACGTCGGAAATTTTGGCGAACCCACTAGTTTTCCAACCAGTGGTAGCGTTCTTTAACGAGCCCAACATCTATGGACTCAGGACCTCGGTTTTTATGTCTCCTCCGAAAGACGGCTATCTACATTATACATGATGCTCATTGGTATAATGCCTGCGAGGTGTGCATGCACCCTAGTAGTATAAAGTGTTTCGCTGCAGGCTGTACGAGCTCTGTACAATGGTTTTCCCTGGCATGGTCACCCATCCAAATACTAACCATGTTCGACACTGCTTGACTGTAATTATCGCATCAAAGGCGTTCCATTACAGTGCTGGGTCGTCGCCCAGTTTGCAATTGATATTGGACAAGAAAAGAATGTCTTGACTTCCCGTGTGTGACGTTGAGTAGGGATTACAAAACAATTATTTTTAAAGGGGTTTTTTGAACTATTGCATTCGATTACGCCCTCTAGCGGCAGTTCTACAAAGTTTAAAGTGATTTCCAACGATTTTTCTTGACCTCTTTCATTTTAAACTGTCCTATTCGTAATATGTACGTTAACCTACGTCCTTCTTTGTATCTTTTATTCACGACTATTTTATTGTGTAAAGGTTGTCCCAAACATCACGCTACTTTAAAACATATCTTTATTCAATTCAAATCTTTGTGGCACTCTTTATATATTTCTTCATGATTTAAATTAGATATGTCTTAGATTTTTAAGTTTTTAACTAAAAGCAAATTAAAAAAGACCAAAAATTGGAATTGACTACAAAGAAATTTGATATCTCTGGAAATAAAATAAAGTATTTGTAAATATTTGCTTAATATTTTGTGCTAATAACGTAAAAGCTATCTTGCTTGTTACCTGGTATATTATAGTAGATTGTAGATTTTCATAGTCATCCTTTATTTATGAAACGGAACGTATGATTTCAGGAGTGTCACTTTAGAACAAAAACAGCGCAATTGAAAAATGTGCTGCACTTTTTTAAATAATGAACATCCGATAACAATTTTTTTATGGTTCTTCAACATATTCCCCTGAGGCCTTGAATATTTATTCTATTATTCAAATTATTAACTTAAGTCATGTGAATATGAAAATTTAGGTATTTTTCAGTAAATGTGGCAACGTTGCTTATTTA
>CAJUYG010005904.1:0-13007 GCA_910591675.1 Galerucella calmariensis
ACCTTTGTTCATGATTATCTTGCTTATTTCAATGAATATTTCTGGAAAAAAGTAGGAGAAAATTTGAGCCTACCTTTCCCTAACCGTAGGTATTTATGCCGAAAAAAGAACTTACTCATATATACAACAATTACATGAAGAACTTCAACAAACATGTACACCAAATAACCTTTGAATCTTTTGGCAATATTTTTATTGATCCAGTGGATAAAATCACTGAAGTTTCATCACCTATTTGAACCGAAACCGATAAAAAAATGAAAATTTAAGATATTTTATAAATACGACAACAATGCCTCAAGTATGTTGATGGACTTTCTTGTGATGGTGTCGCCGCCGCCTCAGTACAGTGACCCCCTGATTTCACTGTCGTACCATCTCCTTGTTGCCGACCTTTCGCCATAGGGACGTTGCCCCTCTGACTACTTACTAATCAAAGATTGAGAATAAAAGATGGGTATGTAAGTATGCGTGTGCTGATTGTTTGTTATTATATACAGGATGTCCTGTCCTTCCTATATTCATTTCCGCTAAAAAAAAATTATCAGGTTTTTAATTATATGAAACTTTGGCGTATGCCAATATCTGCCTAACATTTACAACATTATCTCAATCTCTAAAACATTCAATCAATTCCACACATTTAATTCAAAGAAGATATGGAGCAACTAGAGAAAACAAAGAAGAAGAAGGCTACATGTGACCCATTGTACATCGTCCCGAGGAGTTGTCCATCCTGTCCTTCCCAGGAAGGTAGACAGGTCACTAGGAGACATCTCCTTTATATCGGCAGGTGTAGGCCAAGACTCACTGAACACACACTTTCTTATTGACGATAACTCCGGACACTCGCATAAGACATGCCTGACAGCTTCATCTTCCTGTTCAAACATCCTGCATAGATGTGTATCCACTAGCCCCATAGTATGAAGGTGTTTCCTTAGTTGACAGTGGCCAGTCAGAAGTTCTACTGTTAAACGTAGGTTTTTCCTGGTCTTCGCCAGCTTCCCAAGGCCGCCCAGGGTGATCCTGGCAAGACTGCATTTTTTGATTTCATCTCATCTCTTAAGGGATTGAGCATGGGTGTAAAGTTTGGCTAGTTCCGCAATTGTCGTTAGGCCGTAGGTGTCACTGCAGGGTCCTAAAATTTTTAGTCCAGCCGCTTTCCTGGCTTAAGACTCCTGTCGTGCCCTTTAACCCACCTCAGGATAATATTGTTATCTGCCGAGGCGTTAGTTAAATTTTGATGGCACTCTAGTACTAGCCCCGATATAACACGTTGTCTGTTCAAGGAGTGATCAATGATAACTTTAATGTCATGAGTGAAAAGGAGAAGGAAGGAACATGTTTATAACTATAGTGAATACAATGGAGACGTGCGGAGACCCTTAGAAGATTCCATAAGAAGTTGAATAAACATAATGAATGTCAAAAATTTAAATAAAGGAATGAGCCGATAATTGTTCGTTTCTTTTTAACAGAGCAGAAAGGTTTCTGTTGAGAGCTTCATGATTTATTGGAAAATTCTTAGCTTTATTCCATCTTCAGTTGCTATCTTCACTTACAGCCTAGCTGCACTGAAGGCACTTCCATAGAGGTAAATTCTAAGTTAATATGGTATTGCAATTGTAGACCATTTCATGGTATTCTGGGTACCAGGGCACAAGGGTCATAAGGGCAACGGAATTGGTGGATGAAACGAAACGGTAGCACGACTAAATATCCTGTCTAAAAATATCCTGCCAAAAAAACGCCGTCCAAAAATATCCCCAGCGGGGATCCTGTTCAAAAATATCCTTAACTGAAAATATATCTGAGCCAAGATACAAGTCTATTACTTGGTTCAAGAAGGGTGAATCTAATTATTATATTCCCTTCCCCTTCTTGAATGCACTACAATGCACTCATTCCTCCCATCCAATATTTTCTGAGGTGAAATGAGAAGAGGTATTTTTGGTTGGGTTATTTTTGGTAAGGGATATTACGGAATGACTTTTTTTGGCAGGATATTTTTGGCAGGATATTTTTGGACAGGATATTTAGTCCAAAGCCCGATGAAACTGCCAAAAAAGGCATTTATTGGACTGAAACCGTTCTGCGACGTCGCGAAGTTAACAATAAGAAAGTCGGTGGCTGATTGGATACTTGAAAGGAGAATGGCTGGAGAATGTAATCTAGCCACCTCATCAAAAATAATCTATTCGATTTGTAAGACTGAAGAAGCGTCTTGTATTTTTATATAATTGATTATCTAATTTCATCCAATTTTCCAGTGTTTTTCCAAAATTCCTTTCATACATTTATCTTTCTATGTTTATTCCAAAACATTATACCAGTTTGCTTCTTTTTGTCCTTTTTTACACACGTCTTTTTATTATCCTGTCTCTATTTCTTGGACTTAAATATCTGTAGTAACATATTTAATAGCATCCACTCTATGAAAATGTCCTTACCGCTCCGATTTGTGTGTATCCATTACTACAGTCGAAGCAATTCTTACTAGGCAATTCCGAAGGTACATAAAAATAAATAAAAATAAGAACAAGAAGAATTCACTAAGGGGTTGTTGGCCTGCGATCCAGATACGACAGATACGATTCTTATGCAAATCACATGGCAAAGCGGAGGTTCAGTGTGGTCAGTGACGTTCCTAGGCCGTCTACAAGTACATCTGCAACCGACAGGCCAGTCTGGAGATATTTTTAAAATACAAACCGTCAAAACGTTTATTTATATTTTCTATTTTCAAATCCAAAACTTTTATTTATAATATTAAACTGATAGACTTTCTACCTATTTGGCTCGTGGTTTTTGTGGAGTCACAAGCAGCCCTGGAGATCCTCCTGAGCCTACGTCCTCTCCAAATTCTACTTTACAAAAAGAGTATACCTAGTTTGAGACTTCTCTTCATAAGTTGATCGGCTCTATGTTTAGCTTACATTAGCCGTGTCATAGGAAGTGAAGGTATTGGTATTCTTACTGAACATTTTCAGTTCAGTAGAAATATTTTTACAATTTCCACGTTTGTATGATATCTAATTCCTTTTTAGTGATGACTGGCATGAACTTTTAACCGAGGAAACCAAGGAAAGTGTAGGAGCAGGAATATAGCCAAGCCAAAGACAAGAGCCTCATTGTGCTTAGGCAAACATTTGACGATGTTTTAGACAGAAGTTGTGGCAATACAGCAATATGCAGGAGAACGGCTTTAAAACCAATCAGTTTCATGCAAAAAAATTCCACACTCGCAAAAATTTGGGACTGCCTGGAGATGCTACAAGAGATTGTCCTTAGCCTGGGTACCATGCCATTGAGATCACAAGTGCAACTAGTAATAAGGACAGGTCTAAGACAAGGAACTCTAGAATAACAGGAGGTCGCACAAAATAGATCTGCAAAGCTTGTAGTGGAGAGACTCTAAGAAACAGATAAGCCCCATATTTATCTTATCTTATCCTACCTATCCTATATACTTGTATGTATGTATGTATTTTAGGGTGACATTCACTGAGACCTAAAAGATCTATTGTGCACCCTTAGTTTCTGAGGAGAGTCTCAGAAACTAGTAGCTCCTTCAGTCCTATTTCCCGGAGGGATTTTAGGATGTCAGCAGGTTTCAACTTAGGTAAATGTTCTTCTTCTATCCAGTAATCTCCCAAGTGCTGTGCTCTAGGATTCTGAAGTGCTGTGCAGTTGGAAAGTATATGGATGGTTTCTTCTTCCATGCCACAAAATCTGCATTCTTCTTCCTTCACTATTTTGAGCTTTTTCAGGTGCTCATTCAGGCGACAATGTCCCGTTAGGATCCCTGTTAAAACTCTTAGCGCAGCTTTACTTTGACTTATGCATTCATTTGATTTCAACAGGTTGTAGTCACCCAGAAGAGTCTTTGATTGTATAAGCCCTACTAGATCTTTCCAATGGTTAGATCTTCTTTTTTTCTCGACTTTACCTATTTTTTCCAATATTACATTGGAGCAGATTCCGCAAAAGGGTTCAGGCGCCCAGAAAGATATTTCAGTCCCCCTCTTTGCTAGTTCATCTCCTATTTCATTTCCTTCTATTCCAGTGTGTCCTGGAATCCATAGTAAGGTGACTATATTGTTCTCGCCTGTTGTTGAGTTTGTCTAGGCATCCACCACACACAATATACTCATTGAAGAAGTTGTAAATAATACGAAATTAACGAAGCAAATTATACACTAGATTTAATCAATATTATTGTAATTATTGTAACAAAAAAAAGCACTTTACTGTGTGTTTTATTAAAGTGTAACTAACATGACGTCAATAAAAAGTCAGTAAACCCTAACCACAGTGCATTCTACACTATAAATAATTGCACATAGAAGATTCTGCAAAGATTGATGTTATCATTATCGTAAGAATTGAATAACTGCTGGTAGCAGGTTGGTTAAGTTAAGTGTGTATAGTCCTGGCTAGGGAAATGACCTTGCGCGCCAGACAGTGGCCTACCTGGTGGTTCTATGGAGTTCACTACCCACACAGGACGTTGGCCACCACTTAACCTGTACCACTAGTCACATTCAGAGTTACTTTTTAGAACCATTTATTATTATAAGGGTCGACCAAGTCAATATTCAGTGCAATGTTTCTTGAGTTTAAGATTTCAGTAAAAAAATATATCAATACACTTAAAATAATGATACTGATTATTTTTTGGCGTTTCTAAAAGCCATTCAAATTGATTTAAAGATAATAATGATTGTATAGATACAAAACAAGTTAAAATGATCAATATGTCGAAATAGTTGATAGATCTGTATCTGTATCTGTAGAGTAGGGAGGGTGAGTGTGTAGGCTCACAGCACTTAGGCCACATGTGACCCATTGTACATCCTCCCGAGGAGTTGTCCTCCTAGGTCATTGTCCATCCTGTCCTTCTCAGGAAGGTGGACAGGTCACTGGGAGACATCTCCTTTATATCGGCAGGTGTAGGCCAAGACTCACCGAACACACACTCTCTTATTGACGATAACTCCGGACACTCGCATAAGACATGCCTGACAGTTTCATCTTCCTGTTCACACATCCTGCATAGAGGTGTGTCCACTAGCCCCATAGTATGGAGGTGTTTACTTAGTTGACAGTGACCATTCAGAAATCCTACTGTTAACCGTAGGTTTTTCCTGGTCATTGTCAAATATTTCTTCGGCGCCAGCTTCCCAGGGTCGCCCAGGGTGATCCTGGCAAGACTGCATCCTTTGATTCCATCCCATCTCTTAAGGGATTGAGCATGGGTGTAACGTTTGGCTAGTTCCGCAATTGTCGAAGTCGTTAGGCCGTAGGTGTCACTGGGTCCTAGAATTTTTAGTCCAGCGGCTTCCCTGGCTGAAGAATCAGCAATGCGATTCCCTTTACTCCTGTCGTGCCCTTTAACCCACCTCAGGATAATGTTGTTATCTGCCGAGACGTCAGCTAAATCTTGGTGGCACTCTAGTACTAAACTCGATATAACACGTTGTCTGTTCAAGGCTAATAGGGCTTGTCTACTATCAGTGCAGATTATTATGTTTTTGCCAGAAATTCCTCTTCTGGGATACCAGCCAGTTCTGTTTGAACCACGCTAGTATCCCCACTTAATCTTGAGGCTTAGTGCTCTCGAGTAAACTCTACAGCCTGAGCCTTCTTTCATTTTTGAACCATCTGTATATATGCGTATTGCATTTGCAGCATCTGGCTCTGTGTTTTGTTTTATTTGAATTTTGTAGGGTTTGTTAAACAAAAACCTGGGTTCAATTGGATCGTTGGCTGCCTGCAGCAGAGGTAGCGCAGTGAGCGCTTCCTGTCATAGGCTCAACCTCATTTGGCCCATTCCTACTTCTGGGTTTACACCAGCCGTGCGCAATCGTACCATGAACATTAACGCAACCTCCTTGATGTGTAGGTCCAGAGGGGTCAGACTAGTAATTAGTTCCATTGCTGCGGTTGGTGTTGTTCTCATGGCTCCTGTGATGTTTAAACAAGCCATTCGCTGTATTTGATATAGTTGATAGATCATCACATCTTGAAGAGTGTCAAACTAGAGAGTTCTTAGCTGTGAGAGATAAAACTAGAAACTAGATAATCACATACTTCACATAATATTACTTAGTGAGTGATGAATTCTGGAGAAATCATCTGGTTCACCGATTGTTCCAAAACAAAACATGGCACTGGGGCTGGCCTAAACGAACCTTAGTTTGGGTCGTTATACGTCTATGTTTCAAGCTTATATGATTGCCGCTGCAGCCTTTATTGATAGAAAGATCATAAGAAATATCAACAGCTAAGGACTAAACTGGTGGAAAACTGCAAATAATGCATCAACAGGCTGGCAAAAGACAACAAAGTGTCTCTAATATGGGTGCCGGAACATAATATGGATTGCAGGTAATGAAATGGCTTGACGCTAGGGTACCATTTGAGTCAGGACACGGCAGTTTCAGTACCTACACGATGAGGATTGGGAAAAGGGAGAATGAGCAGTGCCGATACTACTGCCAGGAGCGGGATGACCTTGAACACACGCTCTTCTTCTGCAGGAGATGGACAACGGAGAGGTTAAAGGTGGAGACGGAATTGGGAAAACTACCCAGCTGTGGTAACTTGATAGATATCATGTCCAAAGACAACTGGCATTGCATAAATGGTTTCGTTTCATACATCATGAGCAAGAAAAAGGAAGAAGAAAGGTTTAGCCAAGGAGAGAGATGAGACAGAAAAGACGATATGCCTTTACAGGTGGTAGCAGAGCCCAGGGAATGAGAAGTGAAGACCGTTCTGCTGTTCTGCATGCGGAGTGGCCGAGGGCAGCTGTTACGGTTTTGGTGAGAAATCCCACACTACCGGGGAAAGGAGTAACAAGTACCCGGTGCCTGAGAGCAGGCTTCCACCCATCAAAAAAAGGTAATGAAATGGCGGAACAATTAGCTGAAGAAGGTTCTAAAGGAGACGTCCTGAACCGTTTTGTGGTATCATACAAGATTTCATGAGAGGTAAAATCAGGAACTGGCTGGATAAGAAGCACCAATTCAAATTGATACAAAGAGTTTACTGAAAAATGTAGCGCGGGAACTCTTAGCCAGGCTATTGAAGCTGGCATACAGTTACCGTGAAGAAAATGTTAACCTTACAATGAAATATCTACTTACATGCTTCTGTTAGAACTTACAAATACGGAAGTACTTTTGAAAGAAAATAATGCAACCCCTACAACTGCTGAAAATCCCTCCAGACAAACTAGAGGCATACCTATATAAAAGACACGAAGCTTCTGTAGTGAAAGTAGATAACATGTGAAATGATACAAATATTTAGTTCAAGCCCAAACAAATGAATGAAAGAGTAAGCTATGTGTTTGTTTGGCAATAATTTTCAATTAACACAATGTAAGAATGGCTACTCTGTAGCTGCTGCAAAAATCAAGTAGATGATAGTATTCAAAGAAGTTCAGTGGTGCAAAATCAAAGGTATTACTTTTCTTTTTGTAATTATAAAAGGAAAAAGATTCAAGGAACGACAATGGTGGCAAAATATGTTTATGATATTAAAGCTACTGTTTGGAATGGTAGCTTCATAAATTATATAAATAAAGTATCAATTAGACAAATTTACCATGTATAATATAATTGGATGAAGGAATGTGCGTGTCATCTACGTAGTTCCTTCCTCCCGCATGAATTCAATTCTTAATCAGATACCCAGCTATTTTTAACAATACGCTTATTGAATTCTTTTGTGTTGAGCTAAAGCCTACATTTTTTTCTTCTTCTTAAAGAATGTCTAGCGAACACACTCACCATGTAGTTAAATCATTGAAATGTAGATCAAGGTTAGATCACATATATTATTATTAGAATACAATCCGACTTATTATAATATGTGTTATCTTGTTAATGAGCTGTTTGTAAAAAGAAATCGCAAAAATTATTTCACAGTTTATTTTAACTCATTTGTGAACACAATAACTGAGTCACAGTAGAATGCTACTTTTTTTTTTGGAATACTGAGGGCTCAGAAAGGAACCTATGGAAAGTAGAGAGTAGTGAAGCTTCTTAAAAAATCATGAAAGATCCGAAAATCTTGAATTTCGACTGCGTTTAATTGATATCTATCGAATCGAGTACTTTCCGTGTAATTTTTCTGTCTGCGAAGATGGCCACTGAACTCTTGTAGCTTTCTGTGTGGTCTTTTGATCAAAATGTATTCCTATGTGTTTAGTTTTTTTGGCAAATGGAGCCATGGTTCCTTACTAGATGCCTTGTGGTACCGTCTTTTTCTTAAAGCTGATAATTTGTGGCATTCAACTAGATTTTAGGCTGTTTGCATATTTCATGAGTACAATGGCAATGTTCGAGTTTCCAAGATACTTGGTGACAACTCCTTGAAGAGGTCGTCCACTAAGAATGCCCATAGTAATGGTGAGGACATTCTTCCCCCGTCTTTGTCTTGATGAGGTACCTTCATCCATCTGCATATTGTTTTAGCTTATAAACTAGTAGATGTCTCCTAGTGACCTGTACACCTTCCTGAGAAGGACAGGATGGACGATGACCTAGGGAGGACAACTCCTCGGGAGGATGTACAATGGGTCACATGTAGTGGTGTAGGGTGTGTTGCAGCTATTCTTCCGTCACGAATTTTTTCCACTCTTTCCTATTTTGAGCTAAGTCCTTCGCTTCTATCCTCTTTTATCCAGTAATCCAGCTATTACCTTATCCCAAGTTTTTCTTGGTCTGCCCCTTTTTTTATTTTTTTCTATTTTTGCTTTCCATATTCTCTTTACTAGTCTTTGTTCATTCATACGTTGTAAATGTCCCCACCATTGTAGTTGTCTTTCTTCTACAAATTCTAAGGTTGATTGTATAACCAGGTATTTTCTGATATCTATGTTTTCCATTCTATCCTCTTTTGTTACACCTCTTGCTCTTCTCAAATATTTCATCTATGTCACCTGTATTTTACTTTTTTGTTGTTGTGTTAACACCCATGTTTCACATTTATATGTAAGTATTGGTCGATATATTGCTTTGAATACTTTCAATTTCGTTTCCTTAGATATTTCTTTTTTGTTGATAAATTTTGTATTCATGGCATAGTATAGTTTGTTAGTTTTAACTATTCTATTATTAATATCTGCTTCCTGTGTTCCGTTTTCATCTACTATTGTTCCAAGGTACTGAAAATGTTCAACTTGTTCTATTTTGTCTGTATCTATTCTTACATTTATTTCCTCTTTGTTATCTCCAATTACCATAACTTTTGTCTTGTTTTTGTTTATTTTCATTCTCATGTCCATCATTGCTGCATTCCACACATTTATGTTTTCTTGTAGCTCTCTTTCATATTTTGCTATTAATTTGACATCGTCTGCAAATGCTCCTTCACTGATGTTTACCCTGCACAATTGTAAATGTCCCACACATACTTTTTTACTTAGTTTTGTGCATTTCTTTATGATCTCATCCATGTAAATAATAATTAACAAAGGGCTTAAGCTCCCTCCCTTTCTTAGTCCCATATTTGTAGTGAAATTTTCTGACATATTGTTATTTCTTATGACTGCGTTTTCATTTTTCTCATAGATGTTCTGTATTATTCTTATTATTTTTGTATTCAATCCCCTTTCTGCTAATATTTTCCACATTTTTTCTATAGGTACTCTATCAAAGGCTTTTTCTAGGTCCAGGAAAGCCACGAATAATTTCTTTTTTTCTTGTACTGCTTTTTCTGTCAACTGTTTGATAGTAAATATGTGGTCTTGGGTACTTCTACCACTTCTAAATCCACTCTGTGACTCCTCTAGTGTATTTTCTATATTGTCGATCTGATTCTTTTCTTCAGTATCCTCTCCAACATTTTCATCGCGGTGCTAATTAATGTTATTCCACGATAGTTATTGCAGTCTTTCACATCACCTTTCTTGAAAATTGGTACAATTAGTGCTTTTTGCCAGTCTCTTGGTAGCGTTTCTTCTTCTATTATTTGATTGAAAATTTGTGCATGCACTTATCGCAAGAGACTCGTTATTCACTTCCATTATGTATGATTATCCAAATTTTTGTATTTATTTATCTAGTGAATAAAGTTATTATTATTATTATTATTAAATATTCTTTCCATCTTTGCATAATTTCTTCGTCTTCTGTTAGTATTACTCTGTTCTTATTTTTTATAAAGTATGTATCTCGCTCCAACTTAATGAGAAAATGTTTTGAAGGAATAGATATCTAAGTAATCAGTAATTTTGAGGTATAACAAAGTGGGCTTGTAATAGCATTCAGTATATACTAACATTTAAAGTTAAATCGTCGATTGTTCAAAAAAAAGGAATAGTATCAAATAACATATTCTAGATAAAATCTGTGAAAAATCTGGTTAACCAGCCTCAATTACCGAATGCCATGATTGCGTGGCATCAGCCTCAGAGGTCGATTACCGAGGGGGCAATGCAACCATTTTTATGAAAATCTAAGGACAACCACTGCACTGACTGGGGTTCCATAAGACATGGGCGTCTCGGGGAATACCACTGAGAAGGCTAACAACTATCACAAAACTCTTCGTTACGTTTTCTTTAAGTTACTTTGGTAATTCCAGTTGATTGACACTAATAATGATGTTTCGAAAAAAAGCTGTTAATGCCAACTGGTGAAATCAAATTATGCTGCCTCTTAAATTGTCCAGGCAGGTCCTCAGTTGAATGAGGTCTGGATGACTTGGACGCCATTGAATTTTAAAGGAAAAAAAACAGGCAGATGGTGCATATGTTGTTTTTAAGAGCTCTATCAAGAGCATTTAGCTCAAAACTAACGTAGCTATAATAAAGTTAGGTTATTCAAAATTAATGTAGTGTGATGTTTTTCTTATTTATTTAAACAGTTTTTACCGTGGGATAAAATTATACACTCACTATGGCTAATTACTATTGATTTATTAAAGAAACACTTACACACTATAATAATCTTAATTCATATACACACTACTTAATGTCTATTAATTTATCTACACAGTATAATAATTGTCCGAATTTATCTTCAACACTATTTATATTCACTTCTGTTCACTCACTGTATACTGAAACTGTTTACCGATTCACTGTATACTGAACAACTACTGACTTACTCGAAACTCCACGTATATATACTCCTTGAAATCTCTAGAACATTCGCGATAAACCATTGTATGGCCTGGTACATTTCCAGAACAGTCTGGATATTACCTGCAAAAGAACATTTCTAGAAAGGTCGCATTCATCGTTTGCGACAGGACCGGCTTCGGAATTCGGAAGTGAGTTCGTAACAGTAGTGAAGAAGTTTTTTTGAAAAAAATCAAAAGCATATAAAAGTATGTGGGGAATAAAATCGATTTTTATATATTGAATACCATACTTAATAATTCTAAATGTCGTTTCACGTAAGAAGAACCCACGTGAAGTTGCAGTGGTATGCGTAAACTTGTTGTCAAAACCATCAGCGCCATATTGTGAAATTGACATTCGACTTCAAATCAGTAGCGTAACGTTTTCACATTGTGTAGTTTAACACAAAATAAGAGTATTAAAAATGTATTCTTCATATTAGTGGAGTCAATGAATACACAAAACAGGCAATCTTCGGAAGTCCTCAAGAACAGCTCCGATTTTGATGTTTTTTTTTATTTAAATTTTGTTTATTTATATTCTTTAAAATCAGAAACCTCTTGGAGTGGGAACGGAACTATTTATCTTGTTTAAACAATATCTGTGATATTTATGCCGAAAAAAAATTTCTACTATACAATATCCATTAAAAACTTGTAAATATATTAATGAATGTTATAAACAATTATTTATAAGTTTGTTCTGTGTGGTAATGACATGGAATTAATTTGTGGACCAAAATATAAATTTTTTATTGACCATAGAAAATTCATTATTTTATATACAAAAAAAGTACATTTAATTTTCATTCTCATTTCGCGTTTCGGAGACTTCTTCATCTTCTTCAAGTGGTGGGTGGTTACTGCATTCATTTCCACTGCAAACTATGCAGGCTGGTGACCAATGAAGACCACTTCTTCTGCAGCCACACGCTAAACTGCATCCTGTTTTGCAAGAGCAAAATATCAATTTTAAAACGTTGTCAGGTGCTGCTGGTTGTGTCATTTTGATTGGTTTTAAATAATTCTCTTTTCGCCAACCCCATTCTTCAGGTGGTATCGATGAATTATTTTTCCATTGCTGAACTCTTTTAATATGTTGTTTTGCTGCATCTTCTGTCGGAGGTAAGGAATTAAGTTGTGCGCTTTTATTTTTTGAAGCTAATGCTATGAAACGTTTATATCGCAGTTCACTCAAGCAGTTGGCAGTTTTAGCACCATACATTGCTAGAATACAATCAATAAAAAGCACTCCTTCATTTTGCTCTTCAACCATAAAATTTTCAGCTGCTGCATGTAATTTTTGATTATCATCAGAAACTTTAATAAAACCATTTTTTCCTTTGTTATAGAAAGCGGATGAGGTATCACATCCAGTGAATGCATGAATGAAAAACAGATGGTTTTTTTTTTAATATTTGGATATTTCTCTAATATTGTTTTTGTTGAGTAAACTCGTTGCAAGATATTATTTTTCAGTAGTTTTAAAAAAAAACATTTCTTTATCATCAGGTGCTAAAACCATCAATAAAACAAACACATCAATATCTTCAGCTACAACAACTACTTGAAGAGAGGAACAATCTATTATAGCAGATTGCACAATTAATCGATCAGCATCACTTTCGGCTTGACTCCACTAAAAATTATTTTCGCCTAGTTTTTTGCAGAGAAGATTAATAAACCTATTTTTATTTTTGCTATTAGCTAAAAGTTTCTCTTTCGTTGTGTTTAAAGGCATGTCTTCTTCAAATAAACAATCAATGGAAGTATTGCCGATATATCTACGATTTCTCTCAGACACTTTAGTTCCATCATTACTATATCCATCAAATACAACTTTAACATCAGTGCCATAATTATTA
>CAJUYG010005905.1:0-13007 GCA_910591675.1 Galerucella calmariensis
TGGCTTTAGAATATCTTTACAAATGGCACAATAGAGACAACTGCTTTCGAGTAATTCATCAGTAAACTTTAAAAGGGACTGTTCAGCCATTGAACCTAAAATATAATAATTATTATGAACTTCGGTATGGAAACTTTTCTGAATATTTGATTCTAAATATTTACAATAATTTAAAAACATTACTACCTTACAGTAACTAGGTTTTGATTCATTCAAGATATAATTTCAATGAACATTTACTAGAGTTGTCTTGTAAATAGATGAAATCAATTTCAGTAAACTGAACATGTACTTACTACTTATTTTTTCCAAGAAATTAAGTTGATGGTGAAATTTACAGGCTAGTTGCAATACTGATTATAAACTTTTGACGTATTTATTATAAATTATAATTATTGTGAAATAGATTTGGGTAGAGATCGACCGACCGACCTAACTAATATGTTTCTTTTTACTGAACTAACTGGTAATCTTTTTAACGTTTGAACTCATATTTTTTGTTTAGGTATATATATACAGGGTGATTCATAAGTAATGGGCCAAATTGTAAATCTACGTTCACTATTTTATTTTTTTCGCTTTAACATCCTGTACCTCAGTAAGGAGCAGACTAAGACCCATTATTGTTAATGAAAATATTATTATTTTGGCCTTCTGAACGTAGATTTACAATTTGGTCCATTACTTCTGAATCACTCTGTATATAGGAACGATTATTTTAATACATTCGATCCTAAGACGTTTTTCCTTAGATATAGAATGACGAAGGAAACTGCTCTCAATTTTCTTGAAGAAATTGAAATTGTTTATTTTCTATGACATTTCTATACGTGCTAATAATATCTAATAATAATGATTTTTCACGTGTTATGAAATTTATTCCACGAGATCGTTTTTCTCCGCTCATATTTAAACTACTAAAATGAATCGGAAAAAAAATACTTATCAAAACGTCAAAACCAAATATGACACCAACTAATTTCAAACGCATAGATCAAACTGGATCAAACGACTGCCGTTAATTCCCGACAAGATCGTCTTTTTCAAAAAAAGATTTTAAAAATTACGGCGTTGTCAAATGGAACCTCCCACTTAGCTAAGGGAGATACGGCGCGAACGAAGCTCCACTTAAATTATAAGTGTCACTTAGTTAAGTATGACTTTTTGGGATAATCGGTGCGAATTGCCCTTAATTGGTCAATTTTCTAGGATTAGCTTAAACTTGATTAAAGTGTAGAAATTCTTACGGTGCATAACAAGAATGCTTGAAAAACGGGATTGAATATATAATCCAGATTAAGTAGGTACGGTGTATCTGGCTGTATAAAAATTTATAATGTAGAAATGTACGATACTTTATGTCGATGAAATCGTTTTTTATTATTCTTTATGGATTCCAAATACTAAAACAATTACCCACTGAAAAAACTGAATTATTTTGATTAATTAACCCCTGTACTGAGACAATAAGTTGGGATTTATTTATCTCATAAATATGTTTTTGTTTCGAACTAAAAACATTATTTAATATTTGTTATTATCAAAATAATTTTCACGGGAAAATTACATTCTTTGTTCCTTTGTTGAGGGTTTCTTCTACAAAAGGAAAATCCTATTGATTCAAAAAAGAGACAAGCATATAGTTCCAGCGGCATCGAAATATTAAATTTTATTATGCTGGAGCTTTTGGATCAGTGAAGCCGGGGACCGCACGCTAGTTAGCTTAGGTACTGTCATGAGGGAATTATTTAAACCTAAGGTTTACCGAAAAAATCCAAATTATATGACATTAACTAATTATAAAGTTGAGAAAAGTTGAGTAAAGTAAATATACCGAGCAATAGAGTTTTAGTGAGCTTTTGACAAAAATCCTACTAAAAGTGTGTGAATCTGATATATTTTCGACTTCTGTCAATAACATGTTGCGAAGTAAGTGACAAACGCTAGGGAATATGGCCGAAAATTACAGAGCGTTACCGCGCGGCATATGCACTTTTTGCATTTGATTTTTCGATCTTTTGCATTTACTTAGGGTGGGTAGGTATTACAAAAATTATTTTGACATGAATCTAAAAGTTATCTTTTAGAATGAATGTAAAATGTCACATGTTATAGTTAACTCCAAAATGGCGGAGTTAACTTTGTCGGGTGGAAGAGGGATCGATTAAAGTTAACTTTATGGAAACACCAGGTTTTCGTGATTTGAAAGTTGCCCTGTTCTGTCGGTTCTGTCAACAATTTGGCATTCATAACCCCTAATCATTTTTTTTATTCTGTTATTTAATGTCGGTCTATTTCTGCGACTCAGGCTAATCACCGACGCCGGGAACACTCTACCCCTAACCGGAAATTTTGGCGAACCCACTAGTGCTCCAACCAGTGATAGCGTTCTTTAACGAGCCCAACATCCATGGACTCGGGACCTCGGTTTTACGTCTCCTCCGAAAGACTGCATATCTACATTATACCTGCTCTTTGGTGTAATGCCTGCGAACTGTGATATTCTAGTCCGCTGCAGGCTGTATGGGCCCTATACGATGGTTTTCTCTGGCATGGTCGTCACTCGTCACCCATCCAAGTACTTACCATGTCCGGCCTTGCTTGACTAATTATCGCATCAAACGCGTTCCACTACAGTGCTGGGTCGTCATTATATTGTGAATATTTTGATTGCTTTCACTTTGTTTTCTTCGAATTTTGCAATTTTAACAAACGATATCCAAGATATTTTTTGGGAAATGAATTTTCAACCGACGATGAAGAAGATGCTATGAATATTGTTGAAGGCCCTCGGCGACAAAGGATATTTAGGAATCTGCTGGACCATTTCACTTTGTGGGACGAAACAGAATTAAAAAAATAATTTCGATTATCAAGAGAGTCCGTACGCTTGTTAATGGGTCACATTGGAGTGAATTTACAAAGAGCAAGTGGTAGGTCAGTAGTACCTATTTAAATTACTGCAGGATTATAATTAAGCTTCCTACTTTTTCCTGTCCATACTTAAGTATTTTTTGTTCCTTTTTTTAAATTGCCCCTTTTATCTCGCAACTGTTCAGTTGTCCCAGGGGAAAAACAAATATCCACTAGTTTTTTTGAGATTTCATCCCAAGCAGTTTTTTTATCTTTCCACAAAACATTGTCACTTCTTTCGCACTCCACCATGTCCTCACATTCTTCCACTAATGATAGATGTGATTCAATTTCCTCATTGGAAAAGTTTATGGCTCGTCTATCCATTAAGACAGGAACAAATAAAATAAAAATTCGACACTGGGATCGAAATAACAAATACACCAAACAGATATATCAAAACTAGACCATAAAACTAAAGTCAAAACGCCAAAACTCTAGGCGTTAGAAATATTTCTCTATGCTCCAGGCTATTCCTCTTTTTATATTTCTTCTTATTTTTTGAAAATGAAACTTTCATAACACTGACATTTTAAAACCTAAAGTTAACTTGACTGTTAAATTTAAGTTAACTTCAAGACATGTTTATAATACCCGCCCTTAATCGATTACCGGCTGAGATTATGTAAACAATCAACTCCCAATATGACAGCTGTCAAGATATAATAATTTCACAATGTGTAAGAGAGCATGGTGTAATAGAGAAGAAGGTGTGCTCCCACAGAAGACGAATTTCCGTCATGCTCTGCGCACCTTCCACAACGCCGCCATATTGTCAATCAAATGTTTAATGTTTTGAATGAGTGTCATAGCTACCTATAACCTACACAACCAAATCTTACTTGCTGTAATCGTCCATTTTTGTAAGAAACTTTGAACTCTGAACATTGGAACATTGAGTGAGTGTCTTTATTGTTAAATAAAGATTTTGTGTCGTGTTTTCGTTTCAAATTCAATTATTTGTCAAGCCTTTAATTTCGCGCGTTATTTTCTGATTGGCAGATTTTTCAATATGGCGGCGTTTTGGAAGTTTTTTTTGATTGGTCGTGCGCGGTAACACACCTTCTTCTCTTTTACACCTAAGAGAGAGTCTGAAATACATAGGCCAAGAGCCGGGTATTTTTTGTAAAAGATGTACGGGAACGGTTATTTTTTTGAATATGTTCAGGGGTGTCCCCTGAATGTAAATCCAAGTTGGCGTCATGGGGGGGCTTCACTTCAGCCGCCATCTTGAAAAACACGTTTTATTACTTATATCGCGAACCGCACATCGTACGAGAAAAATTGCGAAGATTATTATTGTAGATAATAATATTTGTCATCTTTTTTATTCAAAACTTTTCCTTGTATAACATATAGGTTTTTAATTATAGTGCTCCAAACTTTTTTCAATATTGTTTTTGCTAAATATTCAGTTAATGGTCAATGATAAATTGAAAATGGTGGTAACTGAATTGTAGAGTATGAAATTTTTTATAAATTACATTGGAAACTTTTTCCCGTAGCATTTATAGTTTAGGAGCTGCAGCTTGGTAAAACTTGCTCCTCGTACATTATCAGTGGCAATATTGCTCGTTGTATACGAAAACCATTTCATAACGCATAAAATGGCATGAAGTCTTCAAAAAAATGTCAATACAGCTGTGAACCGAATCAATTAAAATTATAAATAATGTGGAGAACAACTAATAATTCATCGATCTTTATTGATTGACAATGTAGCAGAAAACAATACTTATGCATCATGCTACATCGTAAGAATTGTTATTATTATTCTTATTATTATTATTATCATTAATTAACGTTATGCTTGTATTATGCTATTTTATATTATACAGTATTATTCCATATTGTATATTATAATATATTGTAATATTAAAAATGATTTCTAACGAGAGAAAACTAGACGCAACATAATATATTGGAAGGAACAGAATTATAACACACAAGTCCATAAATGTATATAATTTCCTTTATATTTGGCCACATGTAGTTACTGCGCATGCCTGCAGCCCTGTCAGAAACAGGCGAGGGAACGATCCTAGCGCATGATGAATATATAGCATTATAATCTCGTTATAATCTCATTTACAGCGTAATAGCTCCTAAACTATGAATGCTACGGGAAAAAGTTTCCAGTAAAATTTATAGAAAATTTCATGCTCTACAATTCAGTTACCACCATTTTCAATTTATCATTGACCATTAATTAAATATTCAGCAAAAATCACATTGAAAAAAGTTTGGAGCGCGATAATTAAAAATCTATGCGTTATACAAAAAAAAGTACCGAATAAAAAAGATGGCAAATATTATTATCTACAAAAATGATTTTCACAATTTTTGTCGTACGATGCGCGGTTCGCGAGATATTTGATAAAACGTATTTTTCAAGATGGCGGCTAAAGTGAAGCCCCCTCCCATAACGCAACTTGGATTTACATTCAGGTGACACCCCTGAACATGTTCAATGGAAAAAATACCTGTTCCCGTAAAATTTTCTCAGAACCTACTTTTTTGGCTGGGGCTCTTGGACTAACATCTCTTTTGAAAAAATGTACCTTTGATTTAGCATGGCCTTCTGGAATAGCTAAATAATTGCGACCTACTTCAAAATATGTGCCTCTAGGCTAGCTATAATCGGTCAAAATTATATTTTTAGGATAACTGATGATTTACAAGATATCGGATTTCAGACAGGTCAGAATTCTTGAGCGACTCCTCGTAATAGGTATTAACGTTATCGACACAAGGTCAATATTTTATATTCAATGTAGGGGGGCAGCTTATAATGAGGCTATTTTTATTTATTGACTTGAAACTATTAACAAACCAAGTTTACAGCAATGTTAGGAAAGTTGATTTTATTTCTGTTCAAACTGTATAATAACAACAATAAATAACTGAATAATAACCAATAACGATTTATCGTCAAATGTATTGAAAACATATTGATCAATTTTGTTAAATGTTATTATATTAATATCTACTTGATAAGGATTAGGAGTACCTAACGGTTTCAAACACAACATAATATTGTTTATAGATTGGAAAAATATGGATTCTGGAGAAAATGATTTTATGATATCTGGAGCTACACCAACCGTATATATACCTGAAGGTTTATTTGGGAATTTTATTTACAATTCTCTTTTAAACAATGATGTTACGCATGAATGTATGGTAAGTACTTTTTAATTTGGCTTTAGAAGGAACTTAAAAAGATTGTGAATTGAAATAAATATGTAAATTAATTTCCATGATGAGCTAAAAAAAATTGGAGTTTAGATGTGAAAAAAAACTTTTCTCTGCTGGTTATTTTATTTTGTAATTATTGTTAAATTATTGTGACTAATTCTCATGAATATTAATATTATTGTTCCAATTATTCTATTTTATTGTTCACCATTACAATAAATCTTTATTTATTCCTTTGTAGCATGGAAACAAAATATAAACAATTTCAATATTATAATAACATATCTTCTGTATGTTCCTTGTGGTATATTATTCATTTTTTTTTTAATTTCTTGGGAAATTTACCACAATATTTTTAAATTCTTTATTTCAACGTTTCGGTAGCGTTCCAGCTACCTTTGTCAAGAAAAAATAAGTAGAAATTAATTTTTATCCCTAACTGACACAACAGAAAAAATTTGACAACTAGACAATCAAAAAATATTTTGAAGTTTAAGACTGCAAAATTTTGTTAGGTATCAAATTTTTCTTAAGGTCCATTCATAGTAGATCATATCTCTGGCAAAATGTGAAATGAAATATTTCCTTTTATGACATTCCAACGATATGATAGTCTACTAGAAATGGAATCCAGTGAAGTGCACGTTCCAGGAACGGTTTTTATTGGGATAGCGCGTTTTTTCGCTTATATTGGAAATGTTGTTAATAAAACGCGTTTCTTGATAGTTTTTTTGTGTATGAATATTCAAGTTTTTGAAATATGTATACTCAGTTTTGTGATTTTGTGTATTGGAATGTGTATCGATTAACAACTATTCAAATTATAAATCATAAGAAAACCTGGATAAAAACTTATGATGCTATCCTGATAACGCAGGTAATTGATTATTGGAAATTTCTCTTCCTAACATTAATTAAGAAAATTGGTAATCAATTCAATATTAGAACTAGTTTTAAATCGAATAATACATTGAGATCAATACTAACAAAAACGAAACCAAAGAATGAAGAACAATCTTCAAAAAACTGCATATATCAAATATCATGTGAATGCGACAAATTTTATTTAGGTGAAACATCTAGACTATTGAAAGTACGAATAAACGAACACAAAAAATATATCAAAGATAGGGAATTCTTTAAGTCAGCTATTTGCAAACATGCTTGGGAAGAGGGTCATCAAATTCAATGGGATTCATCAAAAATAATATTAAAAGAACCCAATAATAAAAGACGGAAAATCAAAGAAAGTGTTTTAATACAACTAAATGCAGATAAATGTGTAGCTATTATTTCAGCCGAATGTAGTCAAATTTGGTTACCAATGTTAGAAAGAGAAATTTCCAATAATCAATTACCTGCGTTATCAGGATAGCATCATAAGTTTTTATCCAGGTTTTCTTATGATTTATAATATGAATAGTTGTTAATCGATACACATTTCAATACTCAAAATCACAAAACTGAGTATACATATTTCAAAAACCTAAATATTCATATACAAAAAAACTATCAAGAAACGCGTTTTATTAACAACATTTCCAATATAAGCGAAAAAAACGCGCTATCCCAATAAAAACCGTTCCTGGAACGTGCACTTCACTGGATTCCATTTCTGGTAGACTATCATATCGTTGGAATGTCATAAAATGGAATATTTCATTTCACATTTTGCCAGAGATATGATCTACTATGAATGGACCTTAATAAAAATTTGATAACAAAATTTTGCAGTCTTAAACTTCAAAATATTTTTTGATTGTCTAGTTGTCAAATTTTTTCTGTTGTGTCAGTTAGGGATAAAAATTAATTTCCACTTATTTTTTCTTGACAGCTACCGAAACGGTGAAATAAATAATTTAAAAATATTGTAATAACATTATAATAACATGTTTATACAGGGTGGGGCAATCTTCTGACATCGGGAGATTACATCGTTGGGGTAAGAGATAAAACTTTAAAGTTTTGTGTGAGCTAATACAGCTACTGAGGGCACATTTTGAAAATACTTTCGATTCTACAGGGTGTTCCAGAACCACGTAGCAGCACGAACTTACATTTTTTCAAATGAAACGTACTATATTTTTGTTCAAGAATCGAAAAGATCTCTCCGAGAGCGTTACAAAAACATAGCATTCCAATATATTATATTGGTGTTTTAAAAAGATATGGCCAATTATTGGCAAAAAAGACCTCCTCTGTAACACTCTGCTAAACAGTAAATCATGATAAATCTACAGGTCTTTGTATTCAATTGTCATTCACATATCATTGGCTGTACTCAGTATCAATTACTTTTTTTATCTGTGGCTTCTTTAATACAGGGTGAAACAAAACGCAAATCAATCAATATATTGAAATTTTCAAATGAATTACCCTATAAGTATTTTTACAATTTATTAGTACAATTAATAATCTTTCAAACGATGCAGTACATTCAGGGTATAATTTGATGAAAAATCGTAAATATTTTATGATAATGGTCAAAAACAAATATTTTACGTATACACATATTACTTAAATGGTATTACATTTTTACATGCAACGTCTAAGGCATAAATTTTAATCGTAATTTTGGATCCATCTAAAATATCTTACACTTTTACTCTTACCATTAGAGGAAGGAAAGACTCAATCGGAATTATGTTGGAAGCAATATTTTTGTTTACTGTGAGTAGGCTAATGACATTATAGTACCAATAAATATAAAAGCAGTTTGCAGTCTTCACGAAATAATTAAGTCATCACAAATAGTATATCTTAGACATGTAAGATGTAAGATTGTATTTATTTTCCAACTTTTTCTATTTCAGTCAAAAATCCTACTGTTAAACGTAGGTTTTTCCTGGTCATCACCAAATATTTCCTTGGTGCTAGCTCCCCAGGGTTGCCCAGGGTGATCCTGGCAAGACTGCATCCTTTGATTCCATCCCATCTCTCAAGGAATTGAGCATGGGTGTAACGTTTGGCTAGTTTCACAATTGTCGAAGTCGTTAGGCCGTAAGTGTCACTAGGTCCTAAAATTTCTAGTCCAGCCGCTTCCTTGGCTGAAGAATCGGCAATGCGATTTCCTTTACTCCTGTCGTGCTCTCTAACCCACCTCAGGATAACATTGTTATCTGCCGAGGCGTTAGCTAAATCTTGGTGGCACTCTAGTACTAGCTCCCTGAATAGGTATCTATTGAAATAATCACTTTTCTATGAGCTTTGGTATAATAATGCACATCATTCAGTCTAAAAGCACAATTTACATGAAATAGTTTAAATGAATCCTTTCGAAAGGTTACGCTGCTGTGCATTGTACTCGTCCTGATTTATGTTGCGAACAAGGCTGGTCTCTCTAATACTAGGCCAAGCAATAGGTGAATATTTTCCCAAAAAATGACTAGTTCTCTGGTTTTTCCAAATTCTCCGATTAACACGCTCGACCCCTCATCTTGTTCGTATTTCAATTACCTACGATTAATTAATGCTTACCATTAAGATTGCTTCAATACTTTCTACGTAATATAAAAAAAATCTGAAAAATGAGGCTTTTTCCGTCTTAAGCGTTTATAAAAAGAATTACTTTTGCGTTTCCAGAACATATAATGTCTTTTATCTGGTGACAACATCCGCTTCCTACTAGGATTTTTGTCAAAAGCTACTACACTTGCATGCTGTATTGCTTGACCTATACGTCACTTTAAACATCTTATAAAATATCCAACCTCTGTAATATTTTGACTTAAATTCAATTTTAGGTCGATGCTTTCACGAAGCAAACCCGTTCCTATAGAAGCCTTCTAGAAGATACTTGTACCTTAGCTCAAGCCTTACATAATTTCGGAGTTAATTCCATGACAGTGGTCTCAGTGAGCAGCGAAAACAGCTTAAGATATTTTGATGGACCTTTAGCTTCATTCTACTTAGGAGCTACTGTTGCACCTATAAATCACATGTACACAAAGACGGAATTGAATCATATTATCAAGTTATATCAACCAACAATTATTTTTTGTTCAAAAGCAACTGTAGAAAAATATGTGGCTTTGAAAAAGGATTATGGGTTTATAAAAAAGATTATACTTATTGAGGGTAAGTTGAAATCTTAGGCTAACTAGTTAATCTATTTCCACCTGGGTGTGTTAGTCCGTTGGTAACTGTCCTCTGATAGACTGATTCGTCTTCTTTCTGTCCTGGTGAGATTCCTCACTTTCTTCATAAAGATGGTTGGTCAGCAAACAAACCCGACACAGTAAGAGTGCTTTCAGACGAGACACTTTGTGGCCGGCTACTAGTGTCTGAAAAGAATCGCGCGGCTAAAAATACTTTGATATAAATGATCGCATTCACACGAGACACAGTGTGAATGCGACTATTTAATCAATGAATTTTTGGCCGCGCAGTTCTTTTCAGACACTAATAGCCGGCCACAAAGTGTCTCGTCTGAAAGCGCTCTAAGACAAGTTCTAGCTTTGGTTCAAGCTGGTGCCAACGTCTATAACTTACTTATTACTATTTTATTTCATTGTTCCAGGGGAAGAATCCTTGGGAATTGAAAATATACAAACATTTATCCACAATAATGTAGGTGCTACCGTTCTCAGTCCAGAATTATTCAAACCTTTCAATGAAGCTGACCCAAAAGATCACGTAGCAACTTTATTGTGTTCTTCAGGAACCACAGGTTTGCCCAAAGGTGTGATGCTTACAGACGAAAACCTTCTAGTTCGAATAGCTCAATCAAGGTTAATATTCTTTTTATATAACTGACAGTGAGAATAGATTTTTTCACAAATAAAACGTGCAGAAAAGCTGATAAAATAATAAATAAATAAAATTATATTTTAGAGATCCTCTGTATAGTTTCCAGCCCATTATTGGATACAATACTCTAGGTTTGATGCCATTTTACCATGCTTTCGGATTTACCATTTTTATGAATGGTATCGTGAATCAAGAGAGGATAGTCGTGATGAGACAATTTCAAGAAGATGTTTTTTTAAGTGCTATACAAGAATATAAAATATCTGTGATAGTTGCAGCACCTCCTTTGGCGGTATTTTTATCGAAAAGTCCTAAAGTAGAAAAGTACAATTTGAGCTGTGTCAAAGAGGTCGTATTCGGGGCAGCACCAATGTCGAAGGAAATTGAAATATTATTGAAAAAAAGGTAATAGGGTTCTTCAGTTTGAAATATATTCGTGTTTATTCATATAATCCAGGCAAGGAGGAACATTTCAAGCTAAATAATTCGAAAATAATGTATGAACTTGTAGTATCCAGCAATTCACAGCTTTCTTAACAATGTGCAAAAAGTTCTAAGTCGATCCTAGCATATTCGATTGAAACTTTTAAAAGAAATTCGTTGCGGAATTACGCAGCAAATACCATCACCAGAATTGGAAAGAATGCCATTCAATGGTACACAGACGGCTCAAAAGCAATAGAAGGAACTGGGATAGGAGTGTTCGGGCCAGGAACCAAACATTCTGAAAGCTTGAGAAAAACCCCCAGTATCTCTCAAGCGGAAATCCACGCCATAAGAAAGTGCGCCTAGTTCAATATCGATAAAGGATACAAAAGACAAAGGATTATCATGATGTTGGATAGTCAAGCAGCGATTAAAGCACTGAGCTCTTGTGTAATCAGTTCCAAATGGCAGAGAATGCCTTTACAAACTCAATGAGCTAGGCGAGAACAATATAGTCACCTTACAATGGATTCCAGGACACACTGGAGAAGGAAATGAAATAGCGGAAGAACTAGCAAAGAGTGGACTAGTGTAGAAAGAAGAATGCAATTTTGTGGCATGGAAGAAGAAACTTCCATCCACATACTTTTCTACTGCACAGCATTTCAGAATCCTAGAGCACAGCACCTGGGAGATTACTGGATAAAAGAGGAACATTTGAATCCTGCAGACCTCCCAAAATTCCTCCGGGAAAAAGGACTAAAGGAGCTACTAGTTTCTGAGACTCTCCTCAGAAATTGAGTAGAACTGAGGGTGCACAATAGATCTTTTAGGTCTCAGTGAATGTCACCCCAAAATACATACATACATACCTAACATATTCGAATTCATTTTCACTTGATTGATTGGATTGATAATCAAATTCCAACGCAAGTATAAATTGAAGCTTCTATTTTTTTCTGTTAATGAGCTGAGAAGATATAAAATAAATTCCATTTTGACTGAACAATTAGCCACTTATTTATACAACCTGAAGGAATATGGGTTTGAAATTTGTAGTTGAACACCCCCATTTCCCCCATTTAAATAACGAGGGAAACGTAACAAAAATAGCTGCTCAGCATTTACTACATTATCTGACTTGTTACAAACTTCCTTGTTTGTTGAGTTTTTAACTTTGGCTGGCACTAATTGGTCTTTAAGTTGTCCAATTATTTGAAAAAATTAATTGGTACATAAAAAAATTTAATCTTCATTATATTTGAACTAATGTCGCTTTATCAAATTCGTTTGATATAAATAACTAAAATCGTTTCTTCCATTGTCGACTTTTTCTCCAGGCTCAACTCAGTATTGATCCGACAAGGTTATGGATTGACAGAATCAACTTTTGCTGTAACGGTTGTAACCAGAACGTGTGATAAACTCAAATCCGGTTCATCTGGAACTGTAATTTCCTACATGACTCTAACAGTAAAAGATCCAGAAACTGGAAAATCTTTGAGACCAAATCAAACCGGAGAAATTTGTATTAAAGGTCCGATGGTAATGAAGGGTTACATCGGGAATCCTCAAGCTACTAAAGATACTTTTACCTCAGATGGATGGTTAAAAACAGGAGATTTAGGATATTACGATGATGATGAATATTTTTTTATCATTGATAGATTAAAAGAGTTGATTAAATATAAAGGGTATCAGGTAAGACAATATTATTTGAT
>CAJUYG010005906.1:0-13006 GCA_910591675.1 Galerucella calmariensis
TGTTCTAATGTTTAATCATATTATTATTATTATTTTTAGTAAAATGGATCTAAAAACCATAAATTCTTCCTCACTTTTAGAAAGAGACCCAAAACCAACTATAAAATTAACGGACTTAATATTAGGGGAACCCAAAAAAATCATTTCGGTTAAAATAGTTAGGAGTAAATTTGGGGAAACGGTGCTGCTGGAACTGGAGAAAGAAATAACGTTCCTACCGCAGAGGGTAACAGAGACGTATAAACCTTATATAAAATATTTTGAAGAAGGGAAGTACGCAATAATATTCAGAGGAGCGGTAGACATTGGAAAATTGAATCCAACAGCATCGTTTGAAATTGTTGAAATCTAATTATTGGTGAGTTATATTTTTATAAATAGTTATGATATAATATTATGGACAAATATCATGGTACATTATCCAAAATTGATGAATCTATTAAGTTAATCAGAGTGAACTCTGCTGAAAACAAATCAATAAAATTAATTAATGAACATATTAAAAAATGTAACATAGCATTGAAAAAATATCATTTAAAGGTTGGTCAAAAACGTAAGATATTAACAAAAATTGGTCAATTGAAACGATTAAAATGTTTAATAAAATTAAAAAACAAACATGTTGGTGTAAAACAAAATCGAAAAGTTTACTGGGAAAATATAATTTCTTGTTTCAAAAGTAGAGTTCAAACAGCAGTGATTATAAATGTGAATCATAAAGAAATAAAAGAATTTTTATCAGATGCTTTTGATCTCTTTAAAATTAAGATTCTCAAAATTATTAAAAAAAAGTTAATTGTAAAAATTAATACCACACTGTGGGCAGATTTTGTTAAAACGTCAGGTGATCAAGAAGTAATTGATCAAAAGTATTTTGTGACACCTAATGCAGTATTAGATCAATCAACTGATTTAGCTATTTGGTTTCAAGAACATGTAACAGATTATATTTTAAATAAACTGTCAGAATTTTCGGAAGAATCAAGCGGTTGGGCGCTACAAAAAATTCTATTATTGGAGGTAGCTATAAACGAATATAAAATTGGTAATGGAACCTCTTTTATCAAATTACCACCTCAGATAGAAAATAAAAAAGCATGCATCAACATTCAAAATAGAGATGACGCATGTTTTTTTTGGAGTATTGTTAGTTTTTTATACCCACCAACAGGTAATTATAGACTCACCTCATCATATCCACACTATAGTCTTGTGTTAAATGTCAAAGGGTTAGAATTACCTATGAAACTAAATCAAATTAACAAATTTGAGGAATTGAATAATATTTCCGTAAACGTATACGCTCTAGAATTAAATTGTACACAACAAAGTTCATATTATGAAGTTGTACCTGCTAAACTTACCAAACGAAAATTAGAGAAACATGTTAATTTGTTATTAATTCAAAATAAGTATTTTCCAAAGTTGAATAATTTTGTAGAATCAGAACAAGATGATAATGATGATGATGATGATGAAAATATTGAAATAAAATTTCATTATTGTTTAATTAAAAATCTTTCACGACTTATTCGATCTCAAATCACTAAGCATAGAGCTACAATTAGCTTGTGTGACCGTTGTTTAAATTATTTTTATAGTGAGGAAAAGTTGAAAAAGCATTATTTGTTATGTGAAAATAGAAACAACTGTAAAATTTCATTCCCAAAATATGATGCTGTTGAATTTAGAAATTTTGTCTATAAACAAAAAATACCTTTCCTTATCTATGCTGATATTGAAGCTATTTTAGAACCATGTAAAACAAAATTATCAAAAACAACGAATAAATACCAACATCATAAAGCATTTTGCGCAGGATATTATATGAAATGTACTTATAACAACAATTTTTCCTATTTCAATCATCATGAAGGTGAAGATTGTATGGATTGGTTTTCAAATGAAATTAAAAAGATTGCACAATTTGTTGAGAGTAAAATTGTGAATATAATACCAATAATAGTAGATTCAATAGAAAATGTAAATGTACATATTTGTCACATTTGTGAGAAACATTTTAATCAAAGAGACATAATTGTTAAGGACCATGATCATTTTACAGGACTATTTAGAGGTTACGCTCATCAAACTTGTAATCTTTCATTTAAAAAATTGTTTATTGTTCCAATATTATTTCACAACCTTTCAAATTATGACGCACATTTTATCATAAAAGACATTGCCAAGCGTGGACATGTATCTGTTCTTCCACTAAATAAAGAAAAGTACATATCTTTCACTCTAACAGATAATGATAGTAGAATTAAATTTAGGTTTATAGATTCTTTTAGATTTATGGGTTGTAGTCTTAATGAACTTGTTTCGACTTTGAGCTTAGACAATTTTCAGAATTTAAAACATGAGTTTAAGAATTTAGATCATAATCAATTTCAACTTCTAACTAGAAAAGGGGTGTTTCCCTATGATTATGTAGATAATGTTGATAAATTGAAGGAGAAAGAGCTACCACCCATTGAAAAATTCTATAATAAACTAAATGATGTGGAATTGTGCAAGACTGATTACACTCATGCACAAAATGTTTGGACCGCTTTCAACATAAATCACCTTGGAGAATACAGTAGTTTGTATATGAAGATAGATATTCTGTTACTAGCAGATGTTATGGATAATTTTAGAGAAACAGCATTGAAAACATATGGTTTAGATCCTGCATGGTATTATACAATGCCAGGCTACACTTGGGATGCTATGTTAAAATATACTAAATGTAAATTGGAAATTTTAAAGGATGTTGACATGGTTATGTTTATAGAGAAAGCGATTCGAGGTGGAATTTCAGTATGCTGTAGTCGATTTTCAGAGGCAAACAATAAATATATGGGTGACAGATATGATTCATCAGAACCCACCAAAACAATCCTTTACCTAGATGTGAATAACCTTTACGGTTACGCAATGTGTGAACCATTACCATTTGGAGGATTTAAATGGTCAAGTTCAAACATTGATGTAACAACAATTCCAGACAATTCTCCGATTGGGTACATATTACAAGTGGATTTGGAGTATCCAAAGAGTCTACATACTCTACATAAAGATTTTCCTTTTTGTGCTAACCATCGCATTCCTCCAGCCTCAAAACTACCAAAGTTGATAGCTGATTTGTATGATAAAAAAGAATATACAATACATTATAGAAATTTAAAACAAGCATTGGCACATGGTTTAATAATTACGAAAATACATAAAGTGTTGGAATTCAATCAATCAGAATGGTTGAGACCTTATATTGAATTAAACAGTCGATTAAGGGTAAGTGCTACAAGCAACTTTGAAAAAAATCAATTTAAACTTGCTAATAACGCAGTATTTGGAAAAACTATGGAAAACATAAGATTACATAGACTCGTTAAACTTTGCTCTAAGTGGGAGGGACGTTACGGGGCGAAAAATTTAATTGCTAGTCCACGATTTCACAATAGAACAATTTTTGATGAAAACTTGATGGCAATTGAGTTGAATAAAATAGAATTAATATTTAATAAACCACTATACATTGGTATGGTTATTTTAGATCTTTCAAAAATTTGTATGTATGATTTTCACTATAATTTTATAATACCAACAGCAGGTGTGGAAAAATGTAAATTATTGTACACAGACACAGATAGTTTTATCTATGAAATAAGTAACCTAGACGTTTACGAAGATATTATTAAAAAAAATATCCACAAATTTGATACTTCAGATTATAACAAAAATAATATTTATAATATTCCGTTGGTGAATAAAAAAATACCGGGATTGATGAAAGATGAGGCAAATGGTAAAATTATTACTCATTTTGCTGGTCTTCGTTCTAAAATGTATACCTACAAAATGCAAGTCAGTGAGGAGGAAAAATTAAATTTCAAGAAAAAACTTGAAAAGAAGGGCATGTCCTCAAACCAAATAGCTATTGAACTGAATAACTTTGGTATTTCAAAAAAATCTAAGGGGATTAAAAAAAATATAGTGAAAAATATTATTACTTTTGAAGATTATATTACATGCTTAAATGAATTCAACACAAAAGTCATAACTCAACAAACTATTCGTTCATATGCTCACAATGTATTCAGTATAGAACAGACTAAAATTGCTTTAAGTCCATACGATGATAAACGTCAGTTAATTTCAAAGTCATTTGACACACTTCCTTGGGGTTATAAGAGTAGTCAGTAGCGATTTATTAAGGATTATGAGATTGATAGAAATGATGATATATCATAATTATTTATAAAATATAACAAAGAGTATCTAGTTAAGAAATTTTGTAACTTTGTAAATTTATATCTTTGTAATTTATGTAATAAAAAACATAGTATATTAAACAGATTTTATTTACATCAAACATGTATTTGTTCAATAGTTAAGTTACATAAATGACATCTTGACTGTGATGTAGGTGGTCCATCGATGTGAGTTTGCCAGTCAGGACGATTGTAATGTATAAAACAAGGCAGTTGGATTTGTAAATCAAAATTGTCTCGATATGCTCTTGGTAATTTATACCATGCATATAATAACTCAAGTGGTTGCGCCTTTTGAATCAAATAATCCAATGGAAACTTCTCAAGTTCTTCTTCATTAAACTGATATAATCGTCGCTTGTATAGCCAATGGTCCTTCATTGGACAAATACAATCTTCTAGATGATAGTGCTGTTGCTGTTGATTATACATGATTTTATTTTAAAAATTCACTTTTGAAGTTTATTAATATACTGTTCAGATTCAGCGATTTTCAACGTTTATAATCTTTATTTTAGAGTGGGGTGAAACAATTTTTTCCATTTCTCGAGAGCATGATGTAATTTTTGGAATAAATGAGATTTTTTTTTTCAGATTTCAACCAGAGAATATCTTTAAATTATTCTAATAGCGATAGTATATTGTAGTAGTAATAGTAGTAGTTGAATCACTCACAAACACTACATATATGAATCAATTGCAAG
This sequence comes from Galerucella calmariensis, assembly GCA_910591675.1. NCBI lineage: Eukaryota > Metazoa > Arthropoda > Insecta > Coleoptera > Chrysomelidae > Galerucella > Galerucella calmariensis. Next base: position 4,964 of record CAJUYG010005906.1, read on the forward strand.
ATAATGACGTATTTTTGGGAGAACGTCAATTGTCTCTAAATACATATAAAACAAAATATGTAAAGGTTGGTTTATCCCCTTATTTAAATTACGATCCATGTGTTGGGATATTTGGAACCAAAAATACCTATTTTATATTCAGTCCGCAAAAATGGAACATTCTTTTATCATGTAGAAATGATATTGATGACTTTTTATTTAAATCAACAAACAAAAAGAATATGGAACCGTTAGATATGGGTGAATTTGATTTGATATTTAAACGATTATCATTCGGGAATGTTGTGAAAATTTATAGGGGTGATTCTTGTATTTATCTAAGAGCTGATACTACTTCAATGTTATGGAAAATGTTACCACTCATTGAAAATAGATTAACAGACTTGAAAAATTTACAATTTGCTAGTTCATTGAAAATTTTACAAATGGGAATAAAAGATTCCACCGATCCAGTAACTACAGCCTTGAATATAATTGAACCTATAAAACATTTAAATAACGAGACATACGCTATCGCATTAGAATTAATATATAGATATCCTCAGTTACTTAAAGATGAAGATTTACAGCTATGAAATATGAAGTATAGACAACATACAATAGAAGTAAAGAAAACTATTCACTTTGATGAAACAAGAAACAAAATTCATTTATTAGTAACTTGGAAATATGCATATCAACAAGCGAGACAAGGATCATCATGGATCATTGCCGCATGTGACCGACTACGGTTTATGCAACGAATTATTAAAATTTCCAAAATTATAGATCCAATATTAGATATAAAACATAGATGTAAGGTTTATGATAAAATTAAGAATTTAAATGTGTAAATAAATTGTCAATCATTTTATATAATTTTATTTAACAATAAAAATAATAATTTTAAACAATGCTATTTTTATTTATCCATGATTTAGAATCCATCCCAAGCCATTTTACTAATAACCGATCACCCTTTCGTTTTAAAACCCTCTCTATTAAATACACATCAGGATATTTAACTTTTTGCAATTCCTCCCTGTAAAATCCTCCTTGTATTTCTTCGTTCTTATCATCTTCCAGTATGTAAGTTGTTGGATTAGTAAGTTTCACCTTCTTTATTTTGAAAACTTCAGCAGTCCAATTTGGAGTATAACCCTTCTTAAAAACATGTCTATACTTGCTAATTCGAACAAAATCTCCTTTTTTAAAATTTGATGATCTTGTATCAATAGTTTTCAGGTGATTATATGCAGTAATATACTTTGCATTTTTCTCATTTATTTCACTGGGAATGGCACCTGTAGTGGAATGTCTTGTATTATTATATTTGTTGACAATATTGGGTAGAGTCGTTAACCATTTGTAAGATCCTTGCATGCTAAACTGTTTCCATAACATAGATTTTAGAGTACGAATTACTCGCTCTGCTATACTTGCTTTTAAATTGGAGAATGTGCTGTAATGGTTAATACCATATTTTTTCATAAGCTCTTGAAAATTCTTATTATAAAATTCAGTTCCGTTGTCAGTTTGAAGATTTTTAGGTGGAACATTCATTTGGTCTAGGATATGCTTCATAGCTAATGTGATTTCTTTACCTGTTTTTCTTTTAATCGCCTCAACCCACACATATTTACTGAAAGCATTGATTACAACTAGGATATAATTGTAGCCCCTATTAGTTTTTGAATAGGGAGTCATAATAGCTAAATCAGCTTGTATCAAATCATGTAATCCTTTAATTACAACATGTCTTCTTCTATAATTGATTCTTGCTGGTTTATGTAATTCATTCACAACTTGTGCCTTACTCATCTTTCACTATTGGACACTGCACTATGAATTCAATGCAAATAGAAGAAGGTGTACCTAATTTAAATAGGATTTTATCACCTTTCTTAAAATTATTACCACTAATTTCATTGAATTTGAATGATATACCATTAACTAAAACCTCTCCATCTGCAGCGTAATGTCGAACTTGTACAATTTTAGCATTGTAGGGGAAAAGAAAATTTGTACCTGCATTATCCAACACATAATAATCTTTATTTAAACTAGTTTTCTTTTCACCTTTCAATCGAATAATGTTTTCAACATGATAATCAAAAGAGTCACAAATATAAAATTGTGCACTTAATTTTGGAACTGACGACGACGACGACGATGATGATTGTAAATAGTGTTGATTGAATTTATTAAGAGGCATTGTTGGAATGATGCATTTGTTGGAAAAGTACTATATTTATGTAGAGCTCACCAGAGGACATTCTAACACAAGTTCAATATATGGATAATAATTTTTTTCTTTACCTATACCAATTGAAATCTTTTCACCCTTTGTTATGGATTGCTGGTTGAGAACACTCAAATTTTGATATTTATTTTTATAAAGTATTAATACTTTAGTTGGTGGTTTGTTGCTATTGATATTAACCACTTTTCCACTTACTGGAAAAGTATATTCAGTATTATTATTGTTTAATATATAGTTTAATGAACTAACATTTTTATCTATATTTCCGCTAATATTAATAATTGCTAAACTTTGAATGTCTGCAGGTTGACAAATATAGAATGGTGATTGTGGTAGTACCTCATCATTGGAATGTGTGATGAGATAATGTTGATTAAACTTGTTTAACGGCATATCTACTAATGTGAATATAATCCATCTATTTATGCTATTATACCACCTTCTCTTAGTTCTTCAACAATAGACACTATTTCATTTTGGTGAGCATTATTACCAGCTTGTTTTGAAGCTACAAGTAAGCGTAATCTATCAATCAATTCATTGAAATCATCAAAATATTTATAATCGATGGGATTTTGGGAATATCGCATCATTGTTAGACCTTTCCCACCCTTCAGTTTTGCTGCTATTTGTCTTGTAGTCATAGTGGGAACTGAAAAGGCTCGTTCTCTTTGTGCAACAAGAGGAATTCCTAGGAAAGGTTGAATAGCGTTAGTGAATTTATTTTTTAATTTTGCGGGAATTCTCCGTTTTGGTAATTTTCTATTATTTTTTGTGTATAGAGCATTAGTTCTCTCTAAAATGTCAACATATTCCTTAGCATCATTTTTAGTAAAAATGTGTGGGTCTGTTTTGAATAACAGTTCATACAGACCTGGAGTACCCTTGTAGGTAATACCTTGTATTTTTAAATCAGGTCCAATAAAGTCAATTGGAGAATCACCAATAGAGAATTTTTCTAGCTGCAAATCATGATAGACTCCAAGAGTATTATCAAATTGTCCTTCGGTGTCAGCAATACCTTTCCTTATGTACACTCTAGGTAAGGGATTTTCAAACTGTTCATAATATTGCTGGATACCTTGGTCGTTGGTCATTCGACCGAGGTCACGGATACTTTCATCTATAAATCTACTAATATTTTCATCACTACTGTACCCTAAAGTTTTATTTGGCTCAAACGCATCATCATCATCATCATCATTTGTATTAGAACTGAAAACATCCTCTTTGGGTGAATCGAAAGCAAGTGCATAATGGGAAGGATTTGGTTGATATTTTGAACTTGATAGGCGAGATTCTTTTTTTGGTGATGGTTCTTGTTTAATCAATTCTTGTTTCTCGATAGTTGATATTAGTTGTTTTAGCGGTTGAGTAATGGGCTCATAGGTTTGTTCCAGTCGTGATTGAGATTGGTTTATGTTTCGCTTCAAACTTTTATACTTTTTTCGAAGCGCCTGCCTAGCTTTGACCAGTCGTTGAGTTAGTTTAGGATTCATGCTGGATTTGAAATTGACTATATATACTTTTCTCCTTATATATGAATGTATCCATCAAATCCTTTCCTATAACGACCACCAGATGCTATTTCAGAATCTTTATCAATAGTGAGAAATCCAAACTTTTCCCCCCAACAGTATGAACAAATGTCTTTAAATTTTTGAAATGACATGTCAATATTAACATGATCATCATAGATGTGTCTTAAGTTGGTGAAATCTTGTTGAAAAATTATCAGGAGATTGGCATTATCTCGAATTAATTGTTTTGGTATAGCCGAATAAGTTTGACTTAAGTAAAAACAATCTGTAGATTTATGTCGACCAAAACAAAAGTAACTTTGAATGGGTTTTTGATCGCAGGAAGCCACTACATCATCAAATATAATAATTGAATTGGTCTTTATAGCATCTGGAGTAATTATATCATCAGAATTGTTAAATTCCTCATATCCAATCTCTTTCATGGGTTGAATTAAATTACGTAAATATGCATATTTTGGTTGATGTAAACTCTTGGAATAAACGTATAAATTTTCAAATCTCAAACCATTAGGATGATCTATTAAGGATAACATAGCATTAGTTTTACCACAACCACTAGGACCGATGATTAATGCTCGTTTAGAGTCTCCACCAAATAAATATCCATGTTTACCTGCAGTACGTTGTTGTTCACAGCTCAAATCATAATTTTCAACAGGTAAAGCTATAAAATGTTTTGCAATCTTCATCTTATATAGTCAACAACACTGAGAGTATTTATAGGGTGATCAGAGTATATATAGATAGAGAACTATGGTTAAACGTAAACAGTTACAATCAAGTCGTCGTCGTTGTCATCACAAGGGTGGAGATTTAGTTTCGTTAATTAATAAACTACCATTTGAACTTCATTTACCTGGTGGATACGAATATTGTGGACCAAACACAAAACTAGAACAAAGACTACAACGAAATGATAAGGGAATTAATCTTTTAGATCAAGCTTGTAAAGAACACGATATAGCATACGCAAAAAATAATAATCTACAGGAAAGACATAAAGCAGATCAGATATTAGAGGATAAAGCCTGGAAACGAGTTAAATCCCAGGACGCTACATTAGGTGAAAAAGTAGCTTCATTGTTTGTTACTGCAGTCATGAAAGGAAAACGTAAACTTGGTATGGGTGTAGGAATTAAAAAAAGTCGTCGTGGTGGTAAGAAAAAACCTAAAAAACGTATAATTCAAACACCGACGAGAATAGGTGGATTTTTACCATTAATATTACCACTGTTGGGTGCATTAGGAGCTCTAGGAGGTGGAGCAGCTGGAATTGCAAAGGCAGTAAATGATGCAAAGTATAACAATCAACAATTAACTGAACAAAAACGGCATGATATGGCTATGGAATTGAAAGAGGGAAGAGGTTTGAAAAAAAAACATCAAAAAAAGCCAAGAAGACAACTAAGACATAAAGGAAAAGGTCTTTATCTAAGACCATACAAAGGAGAAGGAACAACAAAAAACTGAAATTGCCCCATCGTGGGCTTACCGATAAAGATCTGTGGAAATATGTTAAAATATTGAAAATACCTTTTTTTAGGGGAGTTTTTATGAGAGATAATTTACCAAAGAAAATTCATAAACATGAATGTGGTATTTTGAATATAGATACAGCTAGAGGAGATGGAACACATTGGACATCATACATAAAATCAGACAAGGAAATTATTTACTTTGATAGTTATGGAAATTTACCTCCACCAATGGAACTGATTAAGTATTTTCATAGTAACGGTCCAGTATATATAACATACAATTATGATAGACTACAGAACAATTCGTATAGTTGTGGTCATCACTCACTTCAATTCATACATAAATATTTCAATCATAATATTTGAACTTTTTTAGTTGAAATGTCATTTTCTGTTACACTTAGTGGTGCATCATCTATTCTTAATTATAATTTCAATCCTCCCATTTACTTGGATGATAAATATGACTATGAAGTTGGTTTAGTTAATTTCAATAGTTTCAATACAATACCAAATATTGATGAAACTAACAATAGATTTATTTTTGGAGGTCCTACTATATATGATACAATAATTATACCTAAAGGTGCTTATGAACTTAATGAAATAATTCAATATATTAAACAACACATGCTTATAGTAGCATCAGATTCAACAATTGACATAGTCCCAAATCTAAACACATCTCACGTATCAATTTCTAGTAATAAAACAATTTCATTCTTAACTGATGACTCAATTGGTAAAGTATTTGGATTTGAAAAAGTTTTGTTAACTCCCAATGAGATACACACCTCTACCAAACCTATAAATATTTTACAAGTTAATTCTATTGGAATAGATTGTGACATTGCTGTTGGATCATATCTCAATGGACATCCTGTTCACATTATCCATCAATTTTTTCCTACTGTTCCTAGTGGCTATAAAATAGTTGAATCTCCTCAAAATATCTTGTATTATCCTGTAAGTGTTAAAACAATTAACAACATAACAGTAAAAATTATTGATCAGAGTGGTAACGTTATAAATTTTCAAGACGAGGAGATTACTATTACTTTACATATTCGACAACAAAAATGGTCTTAAAATTTTCCCATCCTTATGCTGAAAAAAACTATAAAAGATTGATGAGTAAACCGTCTACAATTAGTTTGTGTAAGAGAATAGCCGTTATAACGCCTAAAAATAAACGTTTTTTAAAATCACTCGGTTTTAAATTATTAATATAAATGGATATATTACAAGTCACTGATGAGCCCTTCAATGACATGGCTGTGGAGGATTATGAATATCACACATACCAACCATATATTACTGGAAAGTTGAATTATAATGATGAGATTCGTATTGTAGTGCAAGATTTAGATTGTATAACATATCCGGCTGACAGTTATCTTGAGATTACGGGGAAAATTTTAACTGAAACCAACATAGTACCTACAAAATTGAAATTCATCAATAATGCAATAGCTTTTTTATTCCGTGAAATTCGATATGAACTGAACGGTGTTGTAGTTGATTCAGTGAGAGATATTGGCCTTGTTTCAACAATGAAAAATTATTTATCTTATAATTCAAATGAAAGTATTTTTCTAAATAATTCTGGATGGTTTCCTAAGGAAGATGTCAAGTTGTCAGACAAACATGGAAATTTTAACGTGTGTATACCCTTGAAATTATGGTCAGGATTCTTTGAAGATTTTAATAAAATAATCTTAAACATGAAACAAGAGCTAATATTGGTGAGATCTAGTGATGATAGAGACTCAGTCACACATACAGATGAAACGGAAAAACCTAAAATTGAATTAACTCACATCAGTTGGAGAATTCCTCACGTGAAACCAAACATAAAACATGAATTACATCTAAACAAAATTATTCAAAGTAACCAGGAACTACCGATAAAATTCAGATCTTGGCAATTGATTGAGTATCCCAGCTTACCGAAAACGTCTCGCCACACTTGGGCCGTAAAAACTAGTACAAAAGTAGAGACGCCTAGACACATTGTAATTGGATTTCAAAATAATGGTAGGGGTAACATAAAAGAAAATATGAGTCATTTTAAACATCTGAATTTGAAAAATATTAAGGTATTTCTCAATTCTGAGAAGTATCCATACAATGATTTACTTTTAGATTTTACAAACAATAGTTTTGCTACGTTATATAAAATGTTTGCTGATTTTCAAACTTCTTATTATAACCGTTCGAACAGTGAACCTATTTTCACACCTGACGAATTTAGAGATACAGCTCCCTTAATTCATATAGATTGCTCAAGGCAGAAGGAACTAATACAGTCTGGATCTGTAGTTCTTCGTATAGAATTTGAGTTAAATGCTCCCATTACGAGTGATATTTCTGCATATTGTTTGATCTTTCATGAAAAACAATTTTCCTATAATCCATTAACTAAAATTGTTAAGCAATACTGATGTAGAAAAAACATAGCGCGCATGATCAACATGCAATATAAAAGTAGGGTTACTACATATTCTTCATTAAATATGAATACCCATGAGTATCATATTGCTCTTAGTCAGTTTCTTTTTAAATTAACACGTCTCAAACGTGACATAAAATATTATGAACAATATAAAGGTGCGGTAACTAAATTGCAACAATTACAAATATGAAAGTTGTTTTAGATGTTCAAGGTTTTAAGATTGAAAATAATAAATTTATCGTTAAAGAATTTGCAGCATACGATGGTCATCAAGTAAGTCACTATATTTTCAAATCACCATTTCCTCTACATATGTTACCTCCA
>CAJUYG010005907.1:0-13006 GCA_910591675.1 Galerucella calmariensis
ACCTTTGTTCATGATTATCTTGCTTATTTCAATGAATATTTCTGGAAAAAAGTAGGAGAAAATTTGAGCCTACCTTTCCCTAACCGTAGGTATTTATGCCGAAAAAAGAACTTACTCATATATACAACAATTACATGAAGAACTTCAACAAACATGTACACCAAATAACCTTTGAATCTTTTGGCAATATTTTTATTGATCCAGTGGATAAAATCACTGAAGTTTCATCACCTATTTGAACCGAAACCGATAAAAAAATGAAAATTTAAGATATTTTATAAATACGACAACAATGCCTCAAGTATGTTGATGGACTTTCTTGTGATGGTGTCGCCGCCGCCTCAGTACAGTGACCCCCTGATTTCACTGTCGTACCATCTCCTTGTTGCCGACCTTTCGCCATAGGGACGTTGCCCCTCTGACTACTTACTAATCAAAGATTGAGAATAAAAGATGGGTATGTAAGTATGCGTGTGCTGATTGTTTGTTATTATATACAGGATGTCCTGTCCTTCCTATATTCATTTCCGCTAAAAAAAATTATCAGGTTTTTAATTATATGAAACTTTGGCGTATGCCAATATCTGCCTAACATTTACAACATTATCTCAATCTCTAAAACATTCAATCAATTCCACACATTTAATTCAAAGAAGATATGGAGCAACTAGAGAAAACAAAGAAGAAGAAGGCTACATGTGACCCATTGTACATCGTCCCGAGGAGTTGTCCATCCTGTCCTTCCCAGGAAGGTAGACAGGTCACTAGGAGACATCTCCTTTATATCGGCAGGTGTAGGCCAAGACTCACTGAACACACACTTTCTTATTGACGATAACTCCGGACACTCGCATAAGACATGCCTGACAGCTTCATCTTCCTGTTCAAACATCCTGCATAGATGTGTATCCACTAGCCCCATAGTATGAAGGTGTTTCCTTAGTTGACAGTGGCCAGTCAGAAGTTCTACTGTTAAACGTAGGTTTTTCCTGGTCTTCGCCAGCTTCCCAAGGCCGCCCAGGGTGATCCTGGCAAGACTGCATTTTTTGATTTCATCTCATCTCTTAAGGGATTGAGCATGGGTGTAAAGTTTGGCTAGTTCCGCAATTGTCGTTAGGCCGTAGGTGTCACTGCAGGGTCCTAAAATTTTTAGTCCAGCCGCTTTCCTGGCTTAAGACTCCTGTCGTGCCCTTTAACCCACCTCAGGATAATATTGTTATCTGCCGAGGCGTTAGTTAAATTTTGATGGCACTCTAGTACTAGCCCCGATATAACACGTTGTCTGTTCAAGGAGTGATCAATGATAACTTTAATGTCATGAGTGAAAAGGAGAAGGAAGGAACATGTTTATAACTATAGTGAATACAATGGAGACGTGCGGAGACCCTTAGAAGATTCCATAAGAAGTTGAATAAACATAATGAATGTCAAAAATTTAAATAAAGGAATGAGCCGATAATTGTTCGTTTCTTTTTAACAGAGCAGAAAGGTTTCTGTTGAGAGCTTCATGATTTATTGGAAAATTCTTAGCTTTATTCCATCTTCAGTTGCTATCTTCACTTACAGCCTAGCTGCACTGAAGGCACTTCCATAGAGGTAAATTCTAAGTTAATATGGTATTGCAATTGTAGACCATTTCATGGTATTCTGGGTACCAGGGCACAAGGGTCATAAGGGCAACGGAATTGGTGGATGAAACGAAACGGTAGCACGACTAAATATCCTGTCTAAAAATATCCTGCCAAAAAAACGCCGTCCAAAAATATCCCCAGCGGGGATCCTGTTCAAAAATATCCTTAACTGAAAATATATCTGAGCCAAGATACAAGTCTATTACTTGGTTCAAGAAGGGTGAATCTAATTATTATATTCCCTTCCCCTTCTTGAATGCACTACAATGCACTCATTCCTCCCATCCAATATTTTCTGAGGTGAAATGAGAAGAGGTATTTTTGGTTGGGTTATTTTTGGTAAGGGATATTACGGAATGACTTTTTTTGGCAGGATATTTTTGGCAGGATATTTTTGGACAGGATATTTAGTCCAAAGCCCGATGAAACTGCCAAAAAAGGCATTTATTGGACTGAAACCGTTCTGCGACGTCGCGAAGTTAACAATAAGAAAGTCGGTGGCTGATTGGATACTTGAAAGGAGAATGGCTGGAGAATGTAATCTAGCCACCTCATCAAAAATAATCTATTCGATTTGTAAGACTGAAGAAGCGTCTTGTATTTTTATATAATTGATTATCTAATTTCATCCAATTTTCCAGTGTTTTTCCAAAATTCCTTTCATACATTTATCTTTCTATGTTTATTCCAAAACATTATACCAGTTTGCTTCTTTTTGTCCTTTTTTACACACGTCTTTTTATTATCCTGTCTCTATTTCTTGGACTTAAATATCTGTAGTAACATATTTAATAGCATCCACTCTATGAAAATGTCCTTACCGCTCCGATTTGTGTGTATCCATTACTACAGTCGAAGCAATTCTTACTAGGCAATTCCGAAGGTACATAAAAATAAATAAAAATAAGAACAAGAAGAATTCACTAAGGGGTTGTTGGCCTGCGATCCAGATACGACAGATACGATTCTTATGCAAATCACATGGCAAAGCGGAGGTTCAGTGTGGTCAGTGACGTTCCTAGGCCGTCTACAAGTACATCTGCAACCGACAGGCCAGTCTGGAGATATTTTTAAAATACAAAGCATCAAAACGTTTATTTATATTTTCTATTTTCAAATCCAAAACTTTTATTTATAATATTAAACTGATAGACTTTATACTTATTTGGCTCGTGGTTTTTGTGGAGTCACAAGCAGCCTTGGAGATCCTCCTGAGCCTACGTCCTCTCCAAATTCTACTTTACAAAAAGAGTATACCTGGTTTGAGACTTCTCTTCATAAGTTGATCGGCTCTATGTTTAGCTTACATTAGCCGTGTCATAGGAAGTGAAGGTGTTGGTATTCTTACTGAACATTTTCAGTTCAGTAGAAATATTTTTACAATTTCCACATTTGTATGATATCTAATTCCTTTTTAGTGATGACTGGCATGAACTTTTAACCGAGGAAACCAAGGAAAGTGTAGGAGCAGGAATATAGCCAAGCCAAAGACAAGAGCCTCATTGTGCTTAGGCAAACATTTGACGATGTTTTAGACAGAAGTTGTGGCAATACAGCAATATGCAGGAGAACGGCTTTAAAACCAATCAGTTTCATGCAGAAAAATTCCACACTCGCAAAAATTTGGGACTGCCTGGAGATGCTACAAGAGATTGTCCTTAGCCTGGGTACCATGCCATTGAGATCACAAGTGCAACTAGTAATAAGGACAGGTCTAAGACAAGGAACTCTAGAACAACAGGAGGTCGCACAAAATAGATCTGCAAAGCTTGTAGTGGAGAGACTCTAAGAAACAGATAAGCCCCATATTTATCTTATCTTATCCTACCTGTCCTATATACTTGTATGTATGTATGTATTTTAGGGTGACATTCACTGAGACCTAAAAGATCTATTGTGCACCCTTAGTTTCTGAGGAGAGTCTCAGAAACTAGTAGCTCCTTCAGTCCTATTTCCCGGAGGGATTTTAGGATGTCAGCAGGTTTCAACTTAGGTAAATGTTCTTCTTCTATCCAGTAATCTCCCAAGTGCTGTGCTCTAGGATTCTGAAGTGCTGTGCAGTTGGAAAGTATATGGATGGTTTCTTCTTCCATGCCACAAAATCTGCATTCTTCTTCCTTCACTATTTTGAGCTTTTTCAGGTGCTCATTCAGGCGACAATGTCCCGTTAGGATCCCTGTTAAAACTCTTAGCGCAGCTTTACTTTGACTTATGCATTCATTTGATTTCAACAGGTTGTAGTCACCCAGAAGAGTCTTTGATTGTATAAGCCCTACTAGATCTTTCCAATGGTTAGATCTTCTTTTTTTCTCGACTTTACCTATTTTTTCCAATATTACATTGGAGCAGATTCCGCAAAAGGGTTCAGGCGCCCAGAAAGATATTTCAGTCCCCCTCTTTGCTAGTTCATCTCCTATTTCATTTCCTTCTATTCCAGTGTGTCCTGGAATCCATAGTAAGGTGACTATATTGTTCTCGCCTGTTGTTGAGTTTGTCTAGGCATCCACCACACACAATATACTCACTGAGGAAGTTGTAAATAATACGAAATTAACGAAGCAAATTATACACTAGATTTAATCAATATTATTGTAATTATTGTAACAAAAAAAAGCACTTTACTGTGTGTTTTATTAAAGTGTAACTAACATGACGTCAATAAAAAGTCAGTAAACCCTAACCACAGTGCATTCTACACTATAAATAATTGCACATAGAAGATTCTGCAAAGATTGATGTTATCATTATCGTAAGAATTGAATAACTGCTGGTAGCAGGTTGGTTAAGTTAAGTGTGTATAGTCCTGGCTAGGGAAATGACCTTGCGCGCCAGACAGTGGCCTACCTGGTGGTTCTATGGAGTTCACTACCCACACAGGACGTTGGCCACCACTTAACCTGTACCACTAGTCACATTCAGAGTTACTTTTTAGAACCATTTATTATTATAAGGGTCGACCAAGTCAATATTCAGTGCAATGTTTCTTGAGTTTAAGATTTCAGTGAAAAAATATATCAATACACTTAAAATAATGATACTGATTATTTTTTGGCGTTTCTAAAAGCCATTCAAATTGATTTAAAGATAATAATGATTGTATAGATACAAAACAAGTTAAAATGATCAATATGTCGAAATAGTTGATAGATCTGTATCTGTATCTGTAGAGTAGGGAGGGTGAGTGTGTAGGCTCACAGCACTTAGGCCACATGTGACCCATTGTACATCCTCCCGAGGAGTTGTCCTCCTAGGTCATTGTCCATCCTGTCCTTCTCAGGAAGGTGGACAGGTCACTGGGAGACATCTCCTTTATATCGGCAGGTGTAGGCCAAGACTCACCGAACACACACTCTCTTATTGACGATAACTCCGGACACTCGCATAAGACATGCCTGACAGTTTCATCTTCCTGTTCACACATCCTGCATAGAGGTGTGTCCACTAGCCCCATAGTATGGAGGTGTTTACTTAGTTGACAGTGACCAGTCAGAAATCCTACTGTTAAACGTAGGTTTTTCCTGGTCATTGTCAAATATTTCTTCGGCGCCAGCTTCCCAGGGTCGCCCAGGGTGATCCTGGCAAGACTGCATCCTTTGATTCCATCCCATCTCTTAAGGGATTGAGCATGGGTGTAACGTTTGGCTAGTTCCGCAATTGTCGAAGTCGTTAGGCCGTAGGTGTCACTGGGTCCTAGAATTTTTAGTCCAGCGGCTTCCCTGGCTGAAGAATCAGCAATGCGATTCCCTTTACTCCTGTCGTGCCCTTTAACCCACCTCAGGATAATGTTGTTATCTGCCGAGACGTCAGCTAAATCTTGGTGGCACTCTAGTACTAAACTCGATATAACACGTTGTCTGTTCAAGGCTAATAGGGCTTGTCTACTATCAGTGCAGATTATTATGTTTTTGCCAGAAATTCCTCTTCTGGGATACCAGCCAGTTCTGTTTGAACCACGCTAGTATCCCCACTTAATCTTGAGGCTTAGTGCTCTCGAGTAAACTCTACAGCCTGAGCCTTCTTTCATTTTTGAACCATCTGTATATATGCGTATTGCATTTGCAGCATCTGGCTCTGTGTTTTGTTTTATTTGAATTTTGTAGGGTTTGTTAAACAAAAACCTGGGTTCAATTGGATCGTTGGCTGCCTGCAGCAGAGGTAGCGCAGTGAGCGCTTCCTGTCATAGGCTCAACCTCATTTGGCCCATTCCTACTTCTGGGTTTACACCAGCCGTGCGCAATCGTACCATGAACATTAACGCAACCTCCTTGATGTGTAGGTCCAGAGGGGTCAGACTAGTAATTAGTTCCATTGCTGCGGTTGGTGTTGTTCTCATGGCTCCTGTGATGTTTAAACAAGCCATTCGCTGTATTTGATATAGTTGATAGATCATCACATCTTGAAGAGTGTCAAACTAGAGAGTTCTTAGCTGTGAGAGATAAAACTAGAAACTAGATAATCACATACTTCACATAATATTACTTAGTGAGTGATGAATTCTGGAGAAATCATCTGGTTCACCGATTGTTCCAAAACAAAACATGGCACTGGGGCTGGCCTAAACGAACCTTAGTTTGGGTCGTTATACGTCTATGTTTCAAGCTTATATGATTGCCGCTGCAGCCTTTATTGATAGAAAGATCATAAGAAATATCAACAGCTAAGGACTAAACTGGTGGAAAACTGCAAATAATGCATCAACAGGCTGGCAAAAGACAACAAAGTGTCTCTAATATGGGTGCCGGAACATAATATGGATTGCAGGTAATGAAATGGCTTGACGCTAGGGTACCATTTGAGTCAGGACACGGCAGTTTCAGTGCCTACACGATGAGGATTGGGAAAAGGGAGAATGAGCAGTGCCGATACTACTGCCAGGAGCGGGATGACCTTGAACACACGCTCTTCTTCTGCAGGAGATGGACAACGGAGAGGTTAAAGGTGGAGACGGAATTGGGAAAACTACCCAGCTGTGGTAACTTGATAGATATCATGTCCAAAGACAACTGGCATTGCATAAATGGTTTCGTTTCATCCATCATGAGCAAGAAAAAGGAAGAAGAAAGGTTTAGCCAAGGAGAGAGATGAGACAGAAAAGACGATATGCCTTTACAGGTGGTAGCAGAGCCCAGGGAATGAGAAGTGGAGACCGTTCTGCTGTTCTGCATGCGGAGTGGCCGAGGGCAGCTGTTACGGTTTTGGTGAGAAATCCCACACTACCGGGGAAAGGAGTAACAAGTACCCGGTGCCTGAGAGCAGGCTTCCACCCATCAAAAAAAGGTAATGAAATGGCGGAACAATTAGCTGAAGAAGGTTCTAAAGGAGACGTCCTGAACCGTTTTGTGGTATCATACAAGATTTCATGAGAGGTAAAATCAGGAACTGGCTGGATAAGAAGCACCAATTCAAATTGATACAAAGAGTTTACTGAAAAATGTAGCGCGGGAACTCTTAGCCAGGCTATTGAAGCTGGCATACAGTTACCGTGAAGAAAATGTTAACCTTACAATGAAATATCTACTTACATGCTTCTGTTAGAACTTACAAATACGGAAGTACTTTTGAAAGAAAATAATGCAACCCCTACAACTGCTGAAAATCCCTCCAGACAAACTAGAGGCATACCTATATAAAAGACACGAAGCTTCTGTAGTGAAAGTAGATAACATGTGAAATGATACAAATATTTAGTTCAAGCCCAAACAAATGAATGAAAGAGTAAGCTATGTGTTTGTTTGGCAATAATTTTCAATTAACACAATGTAAGAATGGCTACTCTGTAGCTGCTGCAAAAATCAAGTAGATGATAGTATTCAAAGAAGTTCAGTGGTGCAAAATCAAAGGTATTACTTTTCTTTTTGTAATTATAAAAGGAAAAAGATTCAAGGAACGACAATGGTGGCAAAATATGTTTATGATATTAAAGCTACTGTTTGGAATGGTAGCTTCATAAATTATATAAATAAAGTATCAATTAGACAAATTTACCATGTATAATATAATTGGATGAAGGAATGTGCGTGTCATCTACGTAGTTCCTTCCTCCCGCATGAATTCAATTCTTAATCAGATACCCAGCTATTTTTAACAATACGCTTATTGAATTCTTTTGTGTTGAGCTAAAGCCTACATTTTTTTCTTCTTCTTAAAGAATGTCTAGCGAACACACTCACCATGTAGTTAAATCATTGAAATGTAGATCAAGGTTAGATCACATATATTATTATTAGAATACAATCCGACTTATTATAATATGTGTTATCTTGTTAATGAGCTGTTTTGTAAAAAGAAATCGCAAAAATTATTTCACAGTTTATTTTAACTCATTTGTGAACACAATAACTGAGTCACAGTAGAATGCTACTTTTTTTTTGGAATACTGAGGGCTCAGAAAGGAACCTATGGAAAGTAGAGAGTAGTGAAGCTTCTTAAAAAATCATGAAAGATCCGAAAATCTTGAATTTCGACTGCGTTTAATTGATATCTATCGAATCGAGTACTTTCCGTGTAATTTTTCTGTCTGCGAAGATGGCCACTGAACTCTTGTAGCTTTCTGTGTGGTCTTTTGATCAAAATGTATTCCTATGTGTTTAGTTTTTTTGGCAAATGGAGCCATGGTTCCTTACTAGATGCCTTGTGGTACCGTCTTTTTCTTAAAGCTGATAATTTGTGGCATTCAACTAGATTTTAGGCTGTTTGCATATTTCATGAGTACAATGGCAATGTTCGAGTTTCCAAGATACTTGGTGACAACTCCTTGAAGAGGTCGTCCACTAAGAATGCCCATAGTAATGGTGAGGACATTCTTCCCCCGTCTTTGTCTTGATGAGGTACCTTCATCCATCTGCATATTGTTTTAGCTTATAAACTAGTAGATGTCTCCTAGTGACCTGTACACCTTCCTGAGAAGGACAGGATGGACGATGACCTAGGGAGGACAACTCCTCGGGAGGATGTACAATGGGTCACATGTAGTGGTGTAGGGTGTGTTGCAGCTATTCTTCCGTCACGAATTTTTTCCACTCTTTCCTATTTTGAGCTAAGTCCTTCGCTTCTATCCTCTTTTATCCAGTAATCCAGCTATTACCTTATCCCAAGTTTTTCTTGGTCTGCCCCTTTTTTTATTTTTTTCTATTTTTGCTTTCCATATTCTCTTTACTAGTCTTTGTTCATTCATACGTTGTAAATGTCCCCACCATTGTAGTTGTCTTTCTTCTACAAATTCTAAGGTTGATTGTATAACCAGGTATTTTCTGATATCTATGTTTTCCATTCTATCCTCTTTTGTTACACCTCTTGCTCTTCTCAAATATTTCATCTATGTCACCTGTATTTTACTTTTTTGTTGTTGTGTTAACACCCATGTTTCACAATTATATGTAAGTATTGGTCGATATATTGCTTTGAATACTTTCAATTTCGTTTCCTTAGATATTTCTTTTTTGTTGATAAATTTTGTATTCATGGCATAGTATAGTTTGTTAGTTTTAACTATTCTATTATTAATATCTGCTTCCTGTGTTCCGTTTTCATCTACTATTGTTCCAAGGTACTGAAAATGTTCAACTTGTTCTATTTTGTCTGTATCTATTCTTACATTTATTTCCTCTTTGTTATCTCCAATTACCATAACTTTTGTCTTGTTTTTGTTTATTTTCATTCTCATGTCCATCATTGCTGCATTCCACACATTTATGTTTTCTTGTAGCTCTCTTTCATATTTTGCTATTAATTTGACATCGTCTGCAAATGCTCCTTCACTGATGTTTACCCTGCACAATTGTAAATGTCCCACACATACTTTTTTACTTAGTTTTGTGCATTTCTTTATGATCTCATCCATGTAAATAATAATTAACAAAGGGCTTAAGCTCCCTCCCTTTCTTAGTCCCATATTTGTAGTGAAATTTTCTGACATATTGTTATTTCTTATGACTGCGTTTTCATTTTTCTCATAGATGTTCTGTATTATTCTTATTATTTTTGTATTCAATCCCCTTTCTGCTAATATTTTCCACATTTTTTCTATAGGTACTCTATCAAAGGCTTTTTCTAGGTCCAGGAAAGCCACGAATAATTTCTTTTTTTCTTGTACTGCTTTTTCTGTCAACTGTTTGATAGTAAATATGTGGTCTTGGGTACTTCTACCACTTCTAAATCCACTCTGTGACTCCTCTAGTGTATTTTCTATATTGTCGATCTGATTCTTTTCTTCAGTATCCTCTCCAACATTTTCATCGCGGTGCTAATTAATGTTATTCCACGATAGTTATTGCAGTCTTTCACATCACCTTTCTTGAAAATTGGTACAATTAGTGCTTTTTGCCAGTCTCTTGGTAGCGTTTCTTCTTCTATTATTTGATTGAAAATTTGTGCATGCACTTATCGCAAGAGACTCGTTATTCACTTCCATTATGTATGATTATCCAAATTTTTGTATTTATTTATCTAGTGAATAAAGTTATTATTATTATTATTATTAAATATTCTTTCCATCTTTGCATAATTTCTTCGTCTTCTGTTAGTATTACTCTGTTCTTATTTTTTATAAAGTATGTATCTCGCTCCAACTTAATGAGAAAATGTTTTGAAGGAATAGATATCTAAGTAATCAGTAATTTTGAGGTATAACAAAGTGGGCTTGTAATAGCATTCAGTATATACTAACATTTAAAGTTAAATCGTCGATTGTTCAAAAAAAAGGAATAGTATCAAATAACATATTCTAGATAAAATCTGTGAAAAATCTGGTTAACCAGCCTCAATTACCGAATGCCATGATTGCGTGGCATCAGCCTCAGAGGTCGATTACCGAGGGGGCAATGCAACCATTTTTATGAAAATCTAAGGACAACCACTGCACTGACTGGGGTTCCATAAGACATGGGCGTCTCGGGGAATACCACTGAGAAGGCTAACAACTATCACAAAACTCTTCGTTACGTTTTCTTTAAGTTACTTTGGTAATTCCAGTTGATTGACACTAATAATGATGTTTCGAAAAAAAGCTGTTAATGCCAACTGGTGAAATCAAATTATGCTGCCTCTTAAATTGTCCAGGCAGGTCCTCAGTTGAATGAGGTCTGGATGACTTGGACGCCATTGAATTTTAAAGGAAAAAAAACAGGCAGATGGTGCATATGTTGTTTTTAAGAGCTCTATCAAGAGCATTTAGCTCAAAACTAACGTAGCTATAATAAAGTTAGGTTATTCAAAATTAATGTAGTGTGATGTTTTTCTTATTTATTTAAACAGTTTTTACCGTGGGATAAAATTATACACTCACTATGGCTAATTACTATTGATTTATTAAAGAAACACTTACACACTATAATAATCTTAATTCATATACACACTACTTAATGTCTATTAATTTATCTACACAGTATAATAATTGTCCGAATTTATCTTCAACACTATTTATATTCACTTCTGTTCACTCACTGTATACTGAAACTGTTTACCGATTCACTGTATACTGAACAACTACTGACTTACTCGAAACTCCACGTATATATACTCCTTGAAATCTCTAGAACATTCGCGATAAACCATTGTATGGCCTGGTACATTTCCAGAACAGTCTGGATATTACCTGCAAAAGAACATTTCTAGAAAGGTCGCATTCATCGTTTGCGACAGGACCGGCTTCGGAATTCGGAAGTGAGTTCGTAACAGTAGTGAAGAAGTTTTTTTGAAAAAAATCAAAAGCATATAAAAGTATGTGGGGAATAAAATCGATTTTTATATATTGAATACCATACTTAATAATTCTAAATGTCGTTTCACGTAAGAAGAACCCACGTGAAGTTGCAGTGGTATGCGTAAACTTGTTGTCAAAACCATCAGCGCCATATTGTGAAATTGACATTCGACTTCAAATCAGTAGCGTAACGTTTTCACATTGTGTAGTTTAACACAAAATAAGAGTATTAAAAATGTATTCTTCATATTAGTGGAGTCAATGAATACACAAAACAGGCAATCTTCGGAAGTCCTCAAGAACAGCTCCGATTTTGATGTTTTTTTTTATTTAAATTTTGTTTATTTATATTCTTTAAAATCAGAAACCTCTTGGAGTGGGAACGGAACTATTTATCTTGTTTAAACAATATCTGTGATATTTATGCCGAAAAAAAATTTCTACTATACAATATCCATTAAAAACTTGTAAATATATTAATGAATGTTATAAACAATTATTTATAAGTTTGTTCTGTGTGGTAATGACATGGAATTAATTTGTGGACCAAAATATAAATTTTTTATTGACCATAGAAAATTCATTATTTTATATACAAAAAAAGTACATTTAATTTTCATTCTCATTTCGCGTTTCGGAGACTTCTTCATCTTCTTCAAGTGGTGGGTGGTTACTGCATTCATTTCCACTGCAAACTATGCAGGCTGGTGACCAATGAAGACCACTTCTTCTGCAGCCACACGCTAAACTGCATCCTGTTTTGCAAGAGCAAAATATCAATTTTAAAACGTTGTCAGGTGCTGCTGGTTGTGTCATTTTGATTGGTTTTAAATAATTCTCTTTTCGCCAACCCCATTCTTCAGGTGGTATCGATGAATTATTTTTCCATTGCTGAACTCTTTTAATATGTTGTTTTGCTGCATCTTCTGTCGGAGGTAAGGAATTAAGTTGTGCGCTTTTATTTTTTGAAGCTAATGCTATGAAACGTTTATATCGCAGTTCACTCAAGCAGTTGGCAGTTTTAGCACCATACATTGCTAGAATACAATCAATAAAAAGCACTCCTTCATTTTGCTCTTCAACCATAAAATTTTCAGCTGCTGCATGTAATTTTTGATTATCATCAGAAACTTTAATAAAACCATTTTTTCCTTTGTTATAGAAAGCGGATGAGGTATCACATCCAGTGAATGCATGAATGAAAAACAGATGGTTTTTTTTTTAATATTTGGATATTTCTCTAATATTGTTTTTGTTGAGTAAACTCGTTGCAAGATATTATTTTTCAGTAGTTTTAAAAAAAAACATTTCTTTATCATCAGGTGCTAAAACCATCAATAAAACAAACACATCAATATCTTCAGCTACAACAACTACTTGAAGAGAGGAACAATCTATTATAGCAGATTGCACAATTAATCGATCAGCATCACTTTCGGCTTGACTCCACTAAAAATTATTTTCGCCTAGTTTTTTGCAGAGAAGATTAATAAACCTATTTTTATTTTTGCTATTAGCTAAAAGTTTCTCTTTCGTTGTGTTTAAAGGCATGTCTTCTTCAAATAAACAATCAATGGAAGTATTGCCGATATATCTACGATTTCTCTCAGACACTTTAGTTCCATCATTACTATATCCATCAAATACAACTTTAACATCAGTGCCATAATTATTA